>APFE030689290.1:147458-180424 GCA_000404065.3 Pinus taeda
CAAACCTCAGCATTCTGCAACCATATGTTCAATTTCACTCTTTTGGGCATAGGGATATTTGTACGGCCTGATGTTTGGAGGAACACTTCCTAGAATCAAATGAATAGTATGATCATGATCACGAATAGGTGGGAAACCCTTGGGAGTCTCAAATACCTTGGAATGATTGTCCAAGACTTTTTGGAGATTTGGAGAAATAGATGATTTCTATGTGGGAACCTCTAGCAAACATAATTTTGCAATTACACCTTGTTGTTCCTTCTTTAGAAGCTTTGTCATACCGTTAGAGCTGATTATCTTTCTCATTTTCCCTGCAATACCCCTTAATTCAACTTCCTTTCCTTGCGCAGAAAATTTCATGAAAAGTTCTTGAAAATTAAAAGTTATTGTACCCAAGGATTGTAGTCATTGGACTCCTAGTACAACATCAGTACCATCCATTGGAATGGAAAGCATTGGGCTATTTAATACATATTCTCTCATGGATAGCTTGATATTATGGCACTTTCCATAGCAATTTATGGTTCCTCCACTTGCAACCATCACTTGACACTCTGGTGCTGGATATAGGAATAAATTCAATTCCTTTGCTATCTTACAATGAATAAAATTATGGGTACTTCCCGAATCAATCAACACTATTACCTTTTTCCTCTTGATATGTCCTTATATCTTGATAGTTTGAGGAGTGGTAATTCTAGCCAATGCATTACAAGATATGGTCAGATTCATTTCTTCTTTATATAGGTTTGTTCCTGGAGTTTATCCTCTTCTTTTTACTTTCTTGTTCCTTTTTTCCTTCCTTCACAATCTATGTAGAATATTTCTTCTCGGCACACTTAGACCTTAGGTATTTGCTATCACAACTATAACAAAGCCCTTTTGCTCTTTTTTCTTCCAATTTTTGTGGTGTCAACCTTGTAGGTTGTGGAAGGCTAGGAGCCACAAAACATCCATCTTTATAGTTGTGAGTGGTAGGCTTCCCGGTTGCCATAATTTTGCTTTCCATTTTTCTTGCTAACCTGAATGCCTTCTCCAACAAATCAGTTTCCCAAAGGTGAACCTCATGTTGGATATTATCCTTTAAATACCCTATGAACACATCAATCCTATGCTCCTCTGGAATATCTTTTACCCTTATGTTCAATTTTTGGAAGTCCTCCGTGTGCTCCATCATTGAACCCTTTTGTTTGAGATTTATCAATTGGCTAAAAAAGGTGCTACTTTTTGTATCCTCATAATGTGCTACCATTTCTTCCATAAAAATTGCCCAAGTGACAATTTGTTTATGAGAGCAAAGCCATCGATACCATACAAACTGATTTGGTTCCAAGCATAAAGTTGCAATATGTACCTTTTGTGTGTTTTGCACATTATAGAGATCAAAAAATTGCTCCATCTGTAGTATCCATGTTCTGGGATCCTTGCCATCAAACTTCCTCATATCGATTTTTGGAAGATGGTGGGTCTTCAATCCAACATTAGAGTGTATGAAATCATGATTAACATTTCTTTTGTTCTCATCATGAGTTTCCTTTACTACCCATTCACCATTAGTGACCATTTCTTGTAGCAACTTATTCAAATTTAACTTCAATTCTTCCAGCTTATCGTCCATGCCATTCATCTTAGCTTCCATCTTAGCATCCATGCCATTCATCTTAGCTTCCATGCCATTCAACTTAACTTGCATGCCATTCATATTAGCTTCCACGCCATTCATTTTTGCTTCATTTACCTTTAGTGAGAGTGAAATTTGTTGTACTTGGTCTTGTAATTTCATTATATCATGTTGCATTTCTTCCTCTTCTTCTTGAGTCATGCTAGAGCTTTCAGGTTGCTTACTAAGTGTTTCCATTTTATTTCTTCGGGGCATTAATTAATGCTAATAATTCTTCACTATTCCCTTTGAATTCCTTCAAACTAAATTTTTCAAACCACTCTTATGCAAAATTAAAAAAAAAAAAAAAAAAAAAACTACACACATTTTTTTTCACTTTGTAAGAGCTAGATATTGAATCTATTGTATCTCTGTAACTGCATATCTTGAATATCTGAAATCTCATCCTGTGGTAGCCCTTTGAGTTCTCTTTCTAATCCTGTAAGTTTGATCAATATTGGATTCTCAAAGGAAGCATTATGCCAAATCTCCCACGGCGACCTGATTATAGACTAATTCAGTAGAGCGAACTTGTATGACATGCCACGTGTCACTGTTTTGACTTTAGTAACTAAAAATGATACACAAAAAGGTACTATTTTTCCTCTTCTTTAAACTTCTTGTGAAATTTCAATCTAATGCTCAAAACAAAAGTTATGGCAATTTTACCCCGGTCACCTGTTTGGAATGTAATTTGGGAGTCTGCAAAAACCCTGACTTCCTCAAATCATATATCCTCAAATATAGTGAGACAAGCTCTAAAATTAGGACCCGAAGTTTAGAACAATTTCGACTCAAATGGGTTTTTTGGGTAGCTTCTGAAACATCGCAGAAAAAAAGTTATAGAAAAAATTCTACGATGACCTATTTGGAGCAGCGAAACCCTGGAATCCAAAGCTCTGATATCAAATGTTATGAAACCAACTCACAAAAAGATAGAAAAGATAGATCAACGCCTTAGAAATAAGCATCTTCAAGGGGTAAACCTCCTTTACATTACACAAATGAGCAATTCTTAGATGATTCAAATGACAAAACCTCCTTTCTATATATAGGAGTCTAAGGGGTCACAATATAACCAAGCCAACCTAACAATAATAATATAAAGGCACAATAATAACAATATGAGGACAATAGGGGCACAAAAATAATAATAAGGGATACAATGACAATCGTAATGGGGGGATCACTAATATTATAGGGACCTAATAGCAGTGAATGCGGCGAATGCAAGAGGAAGGTTGTTTACAACGCAGATGCAAAACAAAGTTACAAGGTCAAGCAGATCCACTGATAATGAAAGCAACTTTAGAGACTCAGACTATGAGGTGATGGTGCGACATGAAGGTCGCATGAATATAGAGAATTGAATAAAGAAGGAGTTTCATGTGCTGAAGCAGCAACTCAAGGAAGAATATGAAGTTGCACAGACAGACGAATGAGTTGCGGTAGGATTAGGAACAGCACTGGGTGCTACGTGCACTCACGGATGAAACTGTGCTTGTACAAGTTAAAGATCCATCCCAACAGCTGATATAAAGTATAAATGTTGGGAATTGTTGTTGATCACATGCAAGGGATTTAGCAGCATGCATGTCATTGTGCGCACACATGGAATCCAACCCATTCAGCACACTCACCAAGGTGAAGACAAGAAGCAAGTCCAACTGAAGCTGAACATGTACTTTGGCAAGTTTATGTGCATGACCAGCAGCACACACTTGAAGATCAGCATGGACACTATGCATTAGTATGTTTTCAGTTCATCCGCACCCAAGAAGACCATGTGCATGTTAGCAGACAAGTTGGAAGAAGGGGCCAAACCAATTCACTGGTTGCAATGGAGGCAAGAGTTTGCTTCAGCAAGATGTCACCATGAGGCGCATCCACACCATCACAGATGACCAAGATTGGCATCATCTCACCACTTTCACCATCACAAGCATGTCAAAGATTTGGTCTCACACGGCGGACAGAGAGTCAGTGATGTCTTGCATGGCTTGCTCAAGTCACGTTTTCTCACATGAGTACATGTGCATTGTAATGTTGAGTCATATCAAGTGTAAGTCAAGTCTCAAGAGTTGGATGTAACAATCATAGAGTAAGTGAAGAGTCATGAGGGTAGTTGAACTGTCACAAAGGTGAATGTCAAGGGTAACCCCACCCTTTGCTATAAATATGTAGTATACCTAGGGGGATAGTATGGGGTACTAAGGGAGGTACCCAAGGGAATAATGTAATAATGGGATGGACCATAGTAATAAATAAAGTGGTTAACCCGTATCATGTAAGGGACCACAAGTAGTTAGCAATAATATAATAAGTTGAGGCTCATGCATACAATACCATGGGTCATTACCCTGGTTCCCTCAACACCATCTATCTAATACAATGGGCTTATTATATTATTGCTAACTACTTGTGGTCCCTTACATGATACGGGTTAAACACTTTATTTATTATTATGGCCCATCCCATTATTACATTATTCCCTTGGGTACCTCCCTCAGTACCCCATACTATCCCCCTAGGTATACTACAAGACACCGTAGATAAAGGGTTAAATATGCTAGAAGGATATTTTTTTGTTCATGACATTTCCAGTCAAGAAAAGATTACTTTTGCTCTTCTCAAAGCCCCCCCCCCCCCCCCCATGTCAAGGACTGGTGGGAAACCTATTGTGAGCAGAAGGATGAAAGTATGCCCTCACTATTTTCAGCCGCACCCACTTGGAATTCATCCCAGGACACTATCAAGGAGCAATACTACCCTTTTGGGAGCTATGAGGATAAATACATAAAGTGGACCATGTTGCGGCAGGGAAGGGACCAAGATGTGTCAGATTTTACCAATATTTTTTATACCCTTCGCATGAAGTTGGGTATCAAGGATTCTGAGAAACATTTGGTACTCAAGTACCATGACTACCTATACAGATACATCTAGGATGAGATGGAGTTCCTGGACATCTCATATCTCAGTACGACATACCGATACGCTGTCAAGATCGAGCAGAAGCTTAAACACAAAAAGCGAGACTTTGGATTTGTGAATCCGAAGCAAGGGAAAGGTACCCCCAAACCACAGAACAAAGGAAAAATCCAAAGGTGAGGTTGCCCAGGACAACCCACCAAAGCCGAAATCAAAGAATAACACCATGAAGCCAAAGGACATGAGAAAGTGATGTGAGTTCCATAAGATCTCCACTCACAACACAAGTGAGTGTCGGGCCAAGCAGCCACTGGTGGCCGAGCTAAAGGCTTCTAAATCAGATGCATGTTCCGACTCTAAGTCATAACCTAACAACAAGAATGAAATAGGGGAGAATATTACTGATGCAGAGCCCAATGAAACTGTTGCCACCACGAAGATCCAGAAGGAGGAACCTGAAGATCCAAAGGAGGAGGAGTGCCTCTTCCACTCCCATATGTGGGTAAAGGGTTCCCCGCTACAATTCATTGTCAACAACAAGAGACGAAAGAAACTCATTTAGGCAGAGGTCATGAAGCGGTTGGGCTTACCGACCACAACACGCCCACAATCATACACCATCGGGTGGCTTCACCAAGGATGGGCTCTTCGCATCAGCTAGCAGTGTCGCCTTCCATACAGCATCAAGCCCTTCACGGATGAGGTATTATGTGACATTGCTCCTCTTGATGTTTGTGATGTATTATTAGGCCAACCGTACTTTTGGAAGTGACATGTTGTGTATGAGTTAAGGTCTCACACTATTATTGCTACCTAGGGAAATAAGTTGTACATGATAATGGAGGTAGCACCATCTACTGCCATCTCTTTGGTTAGTGCAAAACAATGCAGTAAGCTCATTTCCAAAACCGGGAAATTTGTTTTCCTCATGATACGTCCTTAGGGAAAGAAGAAGACTATGGCCACAACCTCCATACAGGGACCCTCTGGACAACAACAGATGGGAAAGGTTGTGAAGGAGTATGAGGACATCTTCACCTCCCCCGCAGGGGTGCCTCTACATTGTCAGGTCAAGCACTCCATCGATTTGAACCCAGGTGCACAATTTCCCAATGGACCAATCTATCAGTGTTATGTTCTAGAGAATGACGAAATCAAGAGCCAGATTCAGGAGCTGCTACAGAAAGGTCACATCCAGCCAAGTTCATCACCCTGTGGGAGCCCGATCATGTTGGTACAGAAGAAGGATGGGACTTGGAGACTTTGTATTGACTATCGGGCATTGAACAAGATCACTGTCTGAAATAGGTACCCAATCCCTCAGATTGATGACCTTTTGGACCAACTCAAGGGGGGAAAATATTTTATCAAGATCGACTTGAAGTTCAGATATCACCAAGTATCAATCAAACCCTCTGATGTGTGGAAGACTGCCTTCAAAGCCAAGGAGGGCCCTTTCGAATGGTTGGTTATGCCTTTCAGGTTGACAAATGCTCATGGAACCTTCATGAGGTTGATGGATGACATCTTGCGGCCATTCACCAACTCATTTGTAGTAGTATACTTGTATGACATCCTGAACTTCAACTAGATTTGGCAAGAGCACCTTCACTGCATCCGACAGGTTCTCCAAACACTGTGACAACACAAGCTGTGTGCCAATTTGGATAAATTCACTTTTGCATCACCCAGGTTCAGTATATGGGATACATTATTGATGAATGGGGCATTCATGTGGATCCATCCAAGATCCAAGTCATTCGGGATTGGCCAGCCCCAACCACTCTGACAGAGCTCCGCAGTTTTCTAGGTCTTTCCAATTTCCACCACAGGTTTGTGTTGGGGTTCTCTCATATCACTTGGCCCTTGAGTCAAGTCACTAAGGGAGGAGCGAAAGAAAAATTATTTTGGTCTAAATCTCAACAGAAGGCATTCACAGAGTTGAAACATCGCCTCTGCTCTACACCATTTCTCACATTGCCATACTTGCAACAACCATTTTAGATTGAGACAGATGCCTCTGACTATGTTATTGGGTCAGTCCTTACTCAACAGGGGCATCTACTGGAATATCACAGTGAGATACTTTCAGACATAGTCTGGAAGTATCCCACTTATGACAAAGAGATGTATTTCATTGTGCAGGCCTATCGACAATGGAAGCATTACACTTCGTGGAAGGAAACGGTCATCCACATAGACCACTGACCCCTGCAGTTCATACAAATGCAAGGGAAGTTGCAGAATGATCGCCATCAGAAGTGGTCCACATACCTGAAACATTTCCATTTGAATATCAAGTACAAGAAGGGTAACACTAATGTTGCAGACTACCTTAGTTGACCACTGATCATGGCGTTAACCACCATGCTCAACTCTTGTGGGAACGAGACTTCTGATTGGCCACTTCTCTACAAAAGTGACCCATAATTCAACCACACATGCCATACGCTCTTGGAGGGTAAACAAATTCTATATTTTCACCTCTAGGATGCAATGTTATGCCACCTGGGACACCTTTGTGTTCCTTCAAGTGAGCATGCCAAGATGATTTGGGAAACGCACTACATTCAGGTCATTAGGCATTTTGGGGTTGAGACAATAATGGTAGTACTATAGAAGTATTTCTATTAGTCAAATCTTTGACAAGATGTCAGGAAGTACATCAAATCTTGCACTGCCCGTGCCATTGCTAAACTAACCATTAAGAAGCAAGGCCTCTATAATTTGTTGCGTACCCCTAGTCGAATTTGGGAATCCATATCCATGGATTACATGTCTGGCCTTCCTTCTACTAAGCATGGCAACGACTATGTTTTTGTGGTCGTCGACAAATTCTCAAAGATGGCCATTATGGCGGCTTGCAGAATAATATCACAATGGAAACCATTGTTAAACTCTTCTTTGAACAAGTGTGGGTACACTTTGGGATCCCACAGTCTATCATCTCAGATCGGGATAGCAAGTTCCTTAGTAAATTTTGGTCCAGTCTTTGGTCGATGTTGGACACCAATCTTAGTAAGTCCACAGCTTTCCATCCCCAAACTGATGGCCAGACAGAGGTCGTCAACATGATGATCGTACACATTCTGCACATGTATAACTCAAAGCATCCATGCACATGGGGTGAGAGCCACCCCTATGTCCAACCTAGCTATAATCGGTCTCTCCACAACTCTACTGGCCACAGATCTTTTCAAGTGGGCTTAGGATTCTAGCCACATGTCCCATTGATGTGGCCATACCATTTGCAACTACTCGGGCAGATTTAGCTCATGTACAGTCCTGAGCCAAGAAGGCAAACAACTTCATTAAGCACATTCAGCACATCCTGCAGTAGGTCCACAACATTATGGAGAAATCAAATGCCAAGTATAAGCAGCGACATGATCAACATTGGGTGCCACACAAGTTTCAAGTGGGTGACAAAGTCTGGTTGCATTTGTAGAAGCAATGCCTTATTGGAGCCTATCGGAAACATGGACCACATCGATATGGTCCTTATGCCATTACCAAGATTGTGGGAGACAATAAATATGAGCTTAGCATTCCCCCATTCCTTGGCCTGCACCTAGTGTTCAATGTGGACTACCTTCGACCATACTTCCCACCATTGTTGGACACATCAGACATTACAGAAAAACTCACACCTACAAAGTTAAATCTAGACTACATGGAACAAGCCACAACTAATTGGATCATGGACACACAGATCAAGAACACCCGACAACAAATGATCCAACTATATCGAGTTGTCAAAGTAGGCCAACTCCTTCACTAGGGCAAGTGGCTCACCAGGGACCAAATTCAGTAGAAATTTCCTCATCTCATGGAGGAACTCAACGCAATGGAAACCATTGTTTCCTAAGGGGGGAGGAATGATCCAAGTGGATATTGGGGACCACCTACCTATTCCGCTTGGACCCCCGCCATTGTTTTTTTATTTTTTTAGTTTCCTTGATTGTAGCATAGTTTACTATTTTTGGTAATTTTTTGGGTCTTGAACTTCTGGAGCTGTTTTGAGGCCCTAAACGGTGTTTTTTGGGGAAAATCACCGATGGAATATACAAGGACATAACTCAATATTTGTTGTAAGCAGTTGTATTCCTTGGATAGACCTTTCTAACAAGGTATCGTATGCGTCAAATGTAGTTAGTGTTCCAAAGTTACAACCCTAGGAAGTTGATGCACCAATTTACCCCAATGGGGCCCATAGTTTGGTGTTTCATCTCCTCGGTTTAGGTTTTTGGATGTTTGTGGTTTTTCATTGTTTCTAAATAATAAATAGGCCCTAAAGCCTCATTATAACACAGTTCAGAGGCATATAGCCGCCACATCTCTTCTTAGATATAAGCTACCATTGCCCGAGCTAGTTTATTTCCATTTTGTATGTAAGCATATTTCAGTTCCTTGATGTTAATGAAATGAAGTTTTATTTCTATTGCATCATTGTGTTTATGGTTATATCTGTAATTTTTTGCATTGGTGTTTAAATTTGGATCAATGAATAAGGAGGACGTGTTATAGGACACTTAAGGAGCTAAGGAGAAAAGGTAATCATCAGATAATAAAACCAAGGAACCCTAGGGTATGATAGACGATTAGAGATCAGGACCGCACCAAAACTCCATCTGATTCGCAACCCTTTGGAGGGTAAGTACAGAAAACTAAGAACTTATTTCATGAAGCTGAAATGCATCTCTTAGTGTAGTATTAATGACAGCTTACCATTTTCATATCATTATGTCTTCAATGACATGTATGGTCACAAACACTGAAAGTCATTCCATTTGTTTTCGCTAAGTGTTTCACTCCCTTTCACAAGATGATATGTTGTCTTTTTGCATTATGTCTGTCGCACTTTATGTATAAGCTCATTCTGGTGGTTCCAAGGGCTCATCTTTGTGTTTATGAGTTTTCCTAACCAGTAAACACCTACCGCACTCATTCACAAAGTTTTGAGTGTTGTCACATAAGTGTCATCACGGTCGTCATAAAGTCTATCTTAGGTGTCGCACTTGTCGTAGTTGTTCATAAAGTGGTCACACTCAAGCAAAAGTGTTGTTCATGGGTCATGGGTGATCAATATTTTTGAGTCATCAAGTATTCTAAGTTTTAGGACACAGTTGAAGCTTCATCGCTTCACCTATCAGTCTCACTGGTCCAGTACTTAGTCTTTTCCGAAGAAGCTTCCTATCCCTTCAACTTGGCTTCAACCAGCTTCCCTTGAATGTGCATTCTGTAGTTCCAGGTAGGAGGTTGTGACTTTAACCCTTGGATTTGTGCAATGCGCAGTTCCTGTCTCCCAGGATTGTTGCATTGCACTCCTCAATGTGCTCTTCCATTAAACCCTTTTGCTTGAGATTTATCGATTGGCTAAAGAATGTATTTCTCTTTGTATTCTCATAATTTGCTATCAATTTCTCCATAAAAAATGTCTAAATGAAAATTGATTTGTGAGAACAAAGCCATTGATACCACACAAATTGATTGGGTTCTAAATATAAAGATGCAATGTGTACTTTTTGTGTGTGTGGCACATCATGTAGATCAAAGAATTGCTCCATTTGTAGTGTCCATGTTACTAGATCCTTGCCATCAAAATTTCTCATATCAATCTTTGGAATATGGTTGATCTTTAGCCCTAAGTTATGGTCTTTAAAATCATGATTCACATTCCTTTTGTGTTCATCATGAGTTTCATGGACTACCTTGTCACCATTAGGAAGTTTTTCTTGTAGCACCTTTATCAACCCTTCCAACTTAACATTCATCACATCCATGTCTACTTTAGAAACTCCCGTGTCATCCTTCAAACCTTCCATGTTCCCTTTTATTTTTGCTTCTAAACAATCAATCTTAGCTTCCAGTGCATTTTTTGTTAATCGTTGCAAGAGTGAAATTTGTTGCACTTGGTCTTGTAATTTTGATATGTCATCTTTCATTTCTTCCTCTTCTTTATGCATCATAGTATAGCTTTCCAATTTCTTAACGGGAGTATCCATTTTTTTGTTGTGAGGTATATTGGAACCAAATAATGATATATATTCTTTATTATGCCCTTTGAATCACTCCATACTAATTTTTCAAATAAAAGCTATGCAAATTTAAAAAATACACACCATTTTTCTTGTTTTTTGGAGCTTGACATTGAAGTTGTTGTATCTCTATAATTTTGGCCTCCCAAAGTCTGAAATTTCATCCTATGGTAGCCCTTTGTGTCCTCTTTCCAACACCAAAAGTTAGACTTAGATTGGATTCTTCAATATAAAGTTAAGTCAAATCTCCTAAGATGACCTGCTTATAGACTAGTTCGATAGAGTGAACTTGCATTGAATTCCATGTGTCATTGTTTCAGCCTTTGACCCTATAAATGGTACCCACGAAACTACAGTTCATTCCCTTTCAGACACTTTAAAAAAAATCAATTTGGATGCTTGAAACAAAAGTTCTGATGATTTTCCCTGAGAAACCTATTTGAGACATAATTCTAGAGCATACAAAAACCCTAACTTCCTTGAATGATATCTCCAAGATTATATCAAACCATGCTCTAAAATATTAACATGACGTTCATCAATATTTTTCCTTCACGTGCTGTAAATCTTAACTTTTGAAGCCTCACAAAAAAAATGTTATAGCAAAAATTCCAAGATGACTTATTTCAAGCAGTAAAACCATATGATTCAAAGCTCTGATACCAAATGTTATGTAACCAAATCACAAAATAGAAGAAGAGATAGATTAACAACTTGAAAATAATCCTCTTCGAGGAGGAAACCTCTTTATACATCACATAAATGAACAATTCTTGGATGATACAAATGAAAAAACCTCCTTGGTATATATAGGAGTCTAAAGGGTCACAATATAATGAGGGCCTACATAACAATAATAATGGAAGGGCACAAAAATAACAATAGTGGGCTTCTATGAGGTACAACAATAATAATATGGGGGCTACACTAGTATTACAGGGACCTAACACATATGCAATCAACTGAAAAATTTTCCATTCGATCAGCATGACACATTATTACATACAACGGTCAACGAGATATCAAATGGTGATTCCTATTAACACTTAGTGGGGGATTTTTCCTTCAAAAATTATTTAATATACTTAGTTTTCTTAACCAGTTTTGGCTCTTATGATCGAAATTCAAATTCTTTAATAAAATTGTCCTTTAATTCTTTCTAATGTAATGACCGGCCACGAGCTTCCTCAAATTTATACCATTTATTAGGAAAACCGTCTAAAGTATTAGGAAACATGTGATGCCAAACTATTTCATCCTTATATATGATTCTTCGCCACTCCAATTCATATGTTTATATGTGAAGAACGAGATCCTGTCTAAGCTTAAATGGTGGGATATTTTCTTGTCATGATAACGTTCGATCTCCAAATCTTTCGATAAAATATGTTTGTTGTTGTTGTCCACGTTTGAATTCAAGTCGCATGAGTATCCCACGAACAATTTGGTTGGGTAATGAAAGTGTAAACCAAACATTGCATTCTCCCTTGCTCTCTAATATATTTAGTCACTTGCTCCACGCGATTTATAGGACATGAGTGTTCCTTAAATCTTAGTAAATTACTGGAGTCCTCATTTAGATCAATTGGTAGTAATGATGGTGTTTCTTTTCTTTTCTTCTCCCGGACTCTAGGTAAAACTTGTATGGAGAAACATTGTTGGACCTTCTTCCTTGGTATGGATTCAATTTTACAACATTCATTGGTTTTAGACTCACAAGTCTCAATTTTCCCTTCGTAGAGCTCAGTGTCAAAGTTTTGTCCCATGGAAATTGGGGAACCAGTAAGATTTCTCTGAATGCATTAGACTCCACATTGTCTGTGTCTTCATGGAGGACTTGATATAATCTCCTTCTTTCTTTTTCTTCTTCCCATGGCTCGACCCATGGCTTTCCTTCTCGGGGGTCAAGAGGAATACTTATTTTCTTATTATTAACCTTTAGCTTAATTATGTATTTCTCTAGGGATATAGTAGCTTTCATTCTTCCACCCCATGCTCTCCTTTCTAATGTTGGGTAAGATAGAATACCATTGACGAAGTCAATAACCTCAGAATTGACAAAGGGTGGAATTCCCATAATCGATGTTTTAACTTGTTGCATCGTTCTAATTGATTCTATGAACCTCTAGTCAACTAATTTTAGATAGTTAGTCATCATGTAAAGGGTTGGTTTTCCTATATTAATCCAGGTTTCTCTTGGAAGTATATTTAATTTCAACCTTAAGTTGACCAAAACTTGTTTGACCATATATCCATTTATTTCTAAGTCGAATTAGGAGTCATGATCATCTAGATTTTTTCCTTATGATAGATGTTGCAAGTTCTTGTATTGATTTATTCCTTCATTACAATCCTTTAATAGACTTAAAATTTCAACAAGATGACTAGTTAGTTGTTCTTCTTTTAATTATTCTAGAAATTCCTTGAGTAAAATATCCTTTGTGAGTTTTGTATGTCGACTTCATTTCTGAAAATTTCTACTACTTTTCCCATAATCTCATTCTAAGTCTGAATATCTAGGTAATTAGCAGTATATTTAGTCGACCAAAGACGTTGTTGATTACGAGAAGCATTTTCTTTACCTGCTCCATACCATATAACGACATGGAGATTTGTTATATTCGGAATCTCCTACTTTGGGACAGTCTGTAACAAATTGCCAGGTCTTTTATTTAATACGTTTTCAAGAATTTTAAGGCAATCCTCCAATGAGTGATCACCCAGACTGCACATATTATGAAATCTTAAGTTAATCTTGTCTTTCAAAGGACATATAGATGTTGTGTGGACCTCTTTCCAACATGTAAAATAATAGAACCTTCTTTGGCCTTGAAAACAACCACGTCCTTGACCATTATATCCTCCTCTTCCTTTTTCTCTTGCTCCTTGGATAAGTGGTTCATTAAATTATTTCAAAACCTAAGTATGGTAAACATCTTAGTAATTGGGATTTTTTTTTGTACTCAACTAACATTCTTAGGTTGAGTTGTTATTTTCCTCGCATATGGCACAACACTTTGGCTTAGAATTACACAAATTATACTAACACTCCTTAGTATTGTGACTTGACGCAATTTGGCATATATCATAATATACATCCAACTGGACTCATCAAACATCTTGGTCAAAGTAGTCAGCAAATTTCGATCTATCCTAGTATGCCCTTCACTTATGCCATTTACACACCAAATATTATTATGTTAGAGAGATAATGCCAATAACAAACTATGTAATTGTTTAATCTTTTCTTCCAGTTTGTTGTCAGTCATTGAGTTGTTTGACTACCCTTCATTATCTGTTTCAATGCATTGAGCCAATTTAAGGGCTTCTTCACATGTTTGCACCTCGTGCATCCTAAAGGATCTTCATATTTTCTACACTAGGCTATCAAAATACCACAGATTGCTTCATCAATAACATATGGGATCTAGCTTAATAAATATTTGAATCGCTTATAATATTTCCTTATTGTCTCATGCAGTCGTTGTTTAATCTCTTTAAATTTTTTACCTGCAAGATATTTAACATCTTTCACTTTGAAGAGGAGAAAAAAATTGTTTTAATATCATTTTTGTTTTTCAGTTGGTTTTCTGTAATATTCATAAGCCACGTAAGTGCATGCTTTTGAAGGGAAGCTGCAAAATGTGTCAATTTTTTTTTGTTTATCTTCATTTGTAATATCATTAGCTACCCAAAACTTCTCATAAACAAACAAGTGCTTCTTTGGGTCTTCATCTCCTTCTTACAGAGGAATATGTTAATCCCCATTTTTAATTGCAGAGATGTTGCTTTCGGTTTGATTTACTAGTCGTTCTTATTGACTTTGACTTCTGGCTAATAGGTTGATCTTCAACTATTTTCTTGGTCTAATTTCTACAAAATGTGACTCATCGGTTTGACACCCCTTTTCTATATATTCGGTGAACCAAATTGTTCTGAATTGTGACTCTTCACCATCTGAACTTGTTTCTTTGTTTCCTTCGACAAGTAATAATTGTGGTAGGGGGGAGGCACGTTCATGAGATATATAATCTAGAGAAGTATGTCTTCATTTTCTTTATTATCACTTGGTGTTTAGCTTACAACATGAATTTCAATTTCTGGTCCATTCTTGAATTTACTTTATTCGTCTTTCTTGTGCCAAACCATTGATGTTTCTGAAAAGATATGTGATATTTGTTGTAGGAATTCTCTAATGGTTGGACTAGATATTGATACAACTAGCACTCGTGGTATTACAAGAACAGAGTCATCGACTTCCATCTTGTCTACTTGCCTTTTAGGACTTATTTGTATACCATTATTCTATGTCAAAACAGGCGATGTTATTCCTCTCAAGTCATGATGATGAGCATCAAAGGAGTCCCGTGCATATTCACTCTCATGCTCCTGAATTTGGAATTTCTTCCTCTGGTACTCTTCTCTTATTTATTCTCGTATTTTATGTCTCTTATCCCGTGCTAGTTTTTGAATGTTGGTTGATTTTTTATATGGTCAAAGTCCATATAAGATATTTCATCCACTATCTTCCTCTTGTCGTTATTTGCAGTCGGTTGCTTTTCTTCCATTTTAATGTATTAATACTGCTCCTTTTTCTTCTTTTTCTTTTTTTTCTAATTTATTCTTCATGAATCATTACCCCCATGTCAAGTTGACTTAGCGTCAATTAACAAAATCAAAATCAACATCCATTTTTATTTTCTTAAGAAATAATCCCATGCTTCTTTTGTACTTTTACAACGAGATTCGAGAAACTTCTCTCTGTCGATCTATTTCTATCTACGATCATAATTTAATGGATCTTAAGCAGTGGTCAATACTCTACAATATGGTTGACTCCTTTATCAAGGAGAAACTTAAGCAGCAAGGTCAGTATAGTATGGAAAAAGATGTTGTGAAATGTTGGCATGTTTGATTTTCCATTGATGTCACCTATTGAACTCATGTACTCATGAGTCTCTATGGCATGTCTTGAGTCTATTGTATACTTGTTGAATGTTGTCATGTTGATGTAAATGTTGTCATAAGTCTTAGAAGGTTTGTAGGAGAGGTGTCATGAGGTAACAAAGCCTCATCTAAAGTTGAGTTACATTTGTCCTAGAGGTCTACTTGATGATGTATGTGGTGTCTTGTTGAAGTTATGTAGCTGGGTTCCTGATGTCAAGATATGTTTGGAAGGATGGTTTATAGGTAATTTCACTCCCCTAAAGCTTTGTTGCAAGGTTGAGGGTTGGATATCTTGTTTCAATTTATGCTCTGCCCCATTCGTATGGATGGAGGCTCATCATAGCAACTAAAATAGTCTAGTCACTTGGAGGACAGGCTCATGCAAGTGACCAGATCTTCTAGTCAATTTTGTCGAGGCCTGCGCATGTGACTAAGAGTATTTACAAGTTTTTCTCTGGATTTCTCACACTCCTCTGGAATTAATTTGGTTTTGGCGGGGTCCATTGTCGAAATTTTCTACAAAAAGGTTAAATAAGTCATGGGGCCTCTAAAAGGTGATTAAAGTTGAAATTATCAAAGGGTTAGTGGAATGAGTGGCTTGATTTGGTCAAGATACCAATCTCAATCATATTTGAAGCATGTGAAAAGGTTTATGTGAGCTCCATCATCTAAAAAATTAAATTACTTAACCATATCCAGATTCTACAAATACGTGAAGGCAGGAAGTTCATTCAATTGGTTCTCAAGCAATGTGAATGAGTTACTAGTGCACAAATAGTGAGTTTTGCAGTGAGTTCAAATTTTCAGAATTGCAGTGTGCTTCAGAGATTATTCTTCAGCAAAGTTTTAGAATTGTGTATAAAGATTGAATATTAGTTTGGAGAGTGTGTGTAGAGAGATTTGTTCACTCATTTGGAGAGTGGATTTGTGGTTGCATGTTTGTACTTATTTGTTGCTAGTCTTGTTTATGCATCAATGTTTTCAATTCTAAATGTCATTATATAATTGCAAAATTATTTGTACTTGGAGTGGGGACTTCAAGGTAAGTGCATGTTGATTGTCTATTATAGGAGTGGGTGCTCCAAGTTGCTTGTCATCAACATTTCTCATTTCAGTCAAGGGGTGGGTTCTCCATTGCTAGTGGGTGCTAGCTAATTTAATGAAAATCAGAATATTTTGAAGCAATAGATAATCAGAAGAAGCAACAAATAGTTTGGTGGTTTTTTTTCCCTGAAGGGGGGTTTTTCCACCTAAAATTTAAGTGTCTCCATGTGATTATTGTTTGTGTTTTTCATGTGCATGACATAGATATATCTTTCTAAAGTTAATTTATGAATAAGTTTTATTTGTCGAAGCAATTTTTATATTTCTATAACATTGATTCACCCCCCCTCCCCTCTCAGTATTACTTTTGTATAACAATTGGTATCAGAGCCAACTCCTTTGTTGCATCTTGATTGTTGAAAGGAGAATTCGAGAAGGGACAATGGTTGGCCATGATGTGAAAAATCCATTTTTTAATGGTGAAAACTACAACTTATGGAAGATGAGAATGGGGGGGCACCTCATGAGTTTAGGTGTTGATGTCTCCTCTACTATGGTGTCTGGATATGTTGTTCCTGATGTTCTTCCTTCAGACCCTGATGAAAAGACGAGGCATCAAAACAATGCAAAATCCAAAAATGTCGTCATTGCAACACTTAGTAAGAATGAGATGATCAAAGTCATGCACTACAAATTAGATAAAGAAGTTTGGGACAAACTTGAGAATAGTTATGAAGGTGATCAGAAAGTGAAGAAATCAAAGCTCCAAAACTATAGGATGAGGTTTGAGAGCTTGAAAATGAAGGAAGATGAAACTATTGTGGAATAATTTAGAAGAGTTGAAACAATGACCAATCTAATCAAGAGAGTAGATTTAAAATTTGAACATGAAGTTATTATTCAAAAAATATTGAGGTCTTTACCAACAAGATTTAACCCCAAGGTTTCTGTTATTGAAGGAATGTTTGATTTGAGCACTCTCACTATGGAGTAATTTCTTTCAGTTCTTACAACTTATGAGATGTGTATTATTGAAGAGAAATCTAAATCTAGTGAAATTGCATTTAAGGCCTCCAAGAAGGTCAAGGTTGTTACCAAAAATCTCAAGAAAATTCCAAAGAAAATCAAGGAAGTAGAAGAATACTCTAGTAGTGAATCTGATGAAGAATTTTCTCAGTTTGCTAATAAATTAAAGAGAAATATTGGAAAGTATAAAGGCATGCTTCCTTTCAAGTGTTTTGAATGTGGAGAAGTTGGACATTTTTTAGCAAAATGTCCACTCAAAACAAGTAAAAAGGAGGAAAATAAGAAGGATATGAAGAGCAAGGATAAAACCTAGAAGTTTCGAAAAGGTAAAGCTCAAAAGAGGAGTTACTACTCCAATGAAGGAAGTGATATTTCAAATGAAAGTAGTGAGAAATATTCATTAGAAGAACAAGAGCACAATGAATGTGTTCTTATGTCCCTTGATTCCAAAGATGAATCAGATCTTGAGGATGGAGAAATTGATTATGAAGGTGAGCTCATTACTACACTTGATGAGCTAGGCAAAGCTAGAAATAAAAACAAGTTGTTGAAGGAGGAAATGCATAAAATAAAGGGGAATAAACCCTATTTGGTTGATAATTATTTGAATATCCACTTGGATGAGCTTGAGAAATTCAAATAAAAATTGTTGCAACAAATTGTGGTTCAACAAAATAATATGGCCGAGTTGGAGAAAGAAAAATAACATTTGAAGAAAAATATTGGAGGAGATCCCATTGCATGCACTCATGGAAGACATCATCTGCTTAAAGAGAGAAATGGAAGAAGCAAAAATGAAGGAGAATGTGCTCACCAATCATCTAGAAGAATCTAAAGAGAATTGTCACAAACTTGGGGAAGAAATTGTTGCATTAAGGGCCAATATATCAAAAGAAAAAAACTAAAGCATGCCTGAATAAAAAATTTGTCAAGGGATATGAAACCTTGCAAAATATCCTCAACGTGAAAAGATCATCGGAGGAAAAAGTTGGTTTGTGGTTTAAGCCTCCTCTTCAAAATGTCAAAGATCAGCCAAGTACCAATTATGCAAATGCTTTGAAAGGAAAATAAAATTAGTGAAATTTTGTTGCAACTAGCAAGAGTGAGCAAAAGAATGAATTTGAAATAAAATCAGAAAATCAACAAGTGAAGCGAGCAAGATCCTCAAATTTCACTCCTCCATCATGGAAACAAAAGGTCAGGTATCCTACATTATTTTATGGTTGTTGTTTTGGATGTAATAATTTTGGACACAAAGTCATAAGTTGTAGGTTAAATATGTTTCCTAGAAGAAGTTCTGATAGATCAAGAGTTGCTTAAGGTCCAAATATTTTGCATACAAATGGAAATAATTCTTTTTCTCCATTAATGAATGAGATCGAGTATTTCAGATGCAATAAATTTGGCCGCAAAGCTAGTGAATGCAAATCTAGCCTTCCAATTCCTTCATGCAACACACTCAAGAGAAATCTAATGAGTAGAAAGTTGAGAAAATATGGAAGAAAAAGGAAGAAATTTGTGAGCTTGCTTTGATAGTTCATGATCAGCATGAGAAATGATTGATTGATAGTGGTTGCTCCAAGCACATGACCGATGATAAGAGAAAATTTCTACAACTAAAATAATATGAAAATGGAAATGTCATTTTTGAAAATGATGCAACAATTCCCATCAGAGGCAAAGGAACAATTAGATTGCACAAGAAGACCCAAGATCAAAGACCAAAGACTTTGTTGATTACGAGAAGCATTTTCTTTACCTGCTCCATACCATATAACGACATGGAGATTTGTTAGATTCAGAATCTCCTACTTTGGGACAGTCTGTAACAAATTGCGAGGTCTTTTATTTAATACGTTTTCAAGAATTTTAAGGCAATCCTCCAATGAGTGATCACCCAGACTGCACATATTATGAAATCTTAAGTTAATCTTGTCTTTCAAAGGACATATAGATGTTGTGTGGACCTCTTTCCAACATGTAAAATAATAGAACCTTCTTTGGCCTTGAAAACAACCACGTCCTTGACCATTATATCCTCCTCTTCCTTTTTCTCTTGCTCCTTGGATAAGTGGTTCATTAAATTATTTCAAAACCTAAGTATGGTAAACATCTTAGTAATTGGGATTATTTTTTGTACTCAACTAACATTCTTAGGTTGAGTTGTTATTTTCCTCGCATATGGCACAACACTTTGGCTTAGAATTACACAAATTATACTAACACTCCTTAGTATTGTGACTTGACGCAATTTGGCATATATCATAATATACATCCAACTGGACTCATCAAACATCTTGGTCAAAGTAGTCAGCAAATTTCGATTTATCCTAGTATGCCCTTCACTTATGCCATTTACACACCAAATATTATTATGTTAGAGAGATAATGCCAATAACAAACTATGTAATTGTTTAATCTTTTCTTCCAGTTTGTTGTCAGTCATTGAGTTGTTTGACTACCCTTCATTATATGTTTCAATGCATTGAGCCAATTTAAGGGCTTCTTCACATGTTTGCACCTCGTGCATCCTAAAGGATCTTCATATTTTCTACACTAGGCTATCAAAATACCACAGATTGCTTCATCAATAACATATGGGATCTAGCTTAATAAATATTTGAATCGCTTATAATATTTCCTTATTGTCTCATGCAGTCGTTGTTTAATCTCTTTAAATTTTTTACCTGCAAGATATTTAACATCTTTCACTTTGAAGAGGAGAAAAAAATTGTTTTAATATCATTTTTGTTTTTCAGTTGGTTTTCTGTAATATTCATAAGCCACGTAAGTGCATGCTTTTGAATGGAAGCTGCAAAATGTGTCAATTTTTTTTTGTTTATATTCATTTGTAATATCATTAGCTACCCAAAACTTCTCATAAACAAACAAGTGCTTCTTTGGGTCTTCATCTCCTTCTTACAGAGGAATATGTTAATCCCCATTTTTAATTGCAGAGATGTTGCTTTCGGGTTGATTTACTAGTCGTTCTTATTGACTTTGACTTCTGGCTAATAGGTTGATCTTCAACTACTTTCTTGGTCTAATTTCTACAAAATGTGACTCATCGGTTTGACACCCCTTTTCTATATATTCGGTGAACCAAATTGTTCTGAATTGTGACTCTTCACCATCTGAACTTGTTTCTTTGTTTCCTTCGACAAGTAATAATTGTGGTAGGGGGGAGGCACGTTCATGAGATATATAATCTAGAGAAGTATGTCTTCATTTTCTTGATTATCACTTGGTGTTTAGCTTACAACATGAATTTCAATTTCTGGTCCATTCTTGAATTTACTTTATTCGTCTTTCTTGTGCCAAACCATTGATGTTTCTGAAAAGATATGTGATATTTGTTGTAGGAATTCTCTAATAGTTGGACTAGATATTGATACAACTAGCACTCGTGGTATTACAAGAACAGAGTCATCGACTTCCATCTTGTCTACTTGCCTTTTAGGACTTATTTGTAGACCATTATTCTATGTCAAAACAGGCGATGTTATTCCTCTCAAGTCATGATGATGAGCATCAAAGGAGTCCCGTGTATATTCACTCTCTTGCTCCTGAATTTGGAATTTCTTCCTCTGGTACTCATCTCTTATTTATTCTCGTATTTTATGTCTCTTATCCCGTGCTAGTTTTTCAATGTTGGTTGATTTTTTATATGGTCAAAGTCCATATAAGATATTTCATCCACTATCTTCCTCTTGTCGTTATTTGCAGTCGGTTGCTTTTCTTCCATTTTAATGTATTAATACTGCTCCTTTTTCTTCTTTTTCTTCTTTTTCTAATTTATTCTTCATGAATCATTACCCCCATGTCAAGTTGACTTAGCGTCAATTAACAAAATCAAAATCAACATCCATTTTTATTTTCTTAAGAAATAATCCCATGCTTCTTTTGTACTTTTACAACGAGATTCGAGAAACTTCTCTCGGTCGATCTATTTCTATCTACGATCATAATTTAATGGATCTTAAGCAGTGGTCAATACTCTACAATATGGTTGACTCCTTTATCAAGGAGAAACTTAAGCAGCAAGGTCAGTATAGTATGGAAAAAGATGTTGTGAAATGTTGGCATGTTTGATTTTCCATTGATGTCACCTATTGAACTCATGTACTCATGAGTCTCTATGGCATGTCTTGAGTCTATTGTATACTTGTTGAATGTTGTCATGTTGATGTAAATGTTGTCATAAGTCTTAGAAGGTTTGTAGGAGAGGTGTCATGAGGTAACAAAGCCTCATCTAAAGTTGAGTTACATTTGTCCTAGAGGTCTACTTGATGATGTATGTGGTGTCTTGTTGAAGTTATGTAGCTGGGTTCCTGATGTCAAGATATGTTTGGAAGGATGGTTTATAGGTAATTTCACTCCCCTAAAGCTTTTTTCCAAGGTTGAGGGTTGGATATCTTGTTTCAATTTATGCTCTGCCCCATTCGTATGGATGGAGGCTCATCATAGCAACTAAAATAGTCTAGTCACTTGGAGGACAGGCTCATGCAAGTGACCAGATCTTCTAGTCAATTTTGTCGAGGCCTGCGCATGTGACTAAGAGTATTTACAAGTTTTTCTCTGGATTTCTCACACTCCTCTGGAATTAATTTGGTTTTGGCGGGGTCCATTGTCGAAATTATCTACAAAAAGGTTAAATAAGTCATGGGGCCTCTAAAAGGTGATTAAAGTTGAAATTATCAAAGGGTTAGTGGAATGAGTGGCTTGATTTGGTCAAGATACCAATCTCAATCATATTTGAAGCATGTGAAAAGGTTTATGTGAGCTCCATCATCTAAAAAATTAAATTACTTAACCATATCCAGATTCTACAAATACGTGAAGGCAGGAAGTTCATTTAGTTGGTTCTCAAGCAATGTGAATGAGTTACTAGTGCACAAATAGTGAGTTTTGCAGTGAGTTCAAATTTTCAGAATTGCAGTGTGCTTCAGAGATTATTCTTCAGCAAAGTTTTAGAATTGTGTATAAAGATTGAAGATTAGTTTGGAGAGTGTGTGTAGAGAGATTTGTTCACTCATTTGGAGAGTGGATTTGTGGTTGCATGTTTGTACTTATTTGTTGCTAGTCTTGTTTATGCATCAATGTTTTCAATTCTAAATGTCATTATATAATTGCAAAATTATTTGTACTTGGAGTGGGGACTTCAAGGTAAGTGCATGTTGATTGTCTATTATAGGAGTGGGTGCTCCAAGTTGGTTGTCACCAACATTTCTCATTTCAGTCAAGGGGTGGGTTCTCCATTGCTAGTGGGTGCTAGCTAATTTAATGCAAATCAGAATATTTTGAAGCAATAGATAATCAGAAGAAGCAACAAATAGTTTGGTGGTTTTTTTTCCCTGAAGGGGGGTTTTTCCAACTAAAATTTAAGTGTCTCCATGTGATTATTGTTTGTGTTTTTCATGTGCATGACATAGATATATCTTTCTAAAGTTAATTTATGAATAAGTTTTATTTGTCGAAGCAATTTTTATATTTCTATAACATTGATTCACCCCCCCTCCCCTCTCAGTATTACTTTTGTATAACAATTGGTATCAGAGCCAACTCCTTTGTTGCATCTTGATTGTTGAAAGGAGAATTCGAGAAGGGACAATGGTTGGCCATGATGTGAAAAATCCATTTTTTAATGGTGAAAACTACAACTTATGGAAGATGAGAATGGGGGGGCACCTCATGAGTTTAGGTGTTGATGTCTCCTCTACTATGGTGTCTAGATATGTTGTTCCTGATGTTCTTCCTTCAGACCCTGATGAAAAGACGAGGCATCAAAACAATGCAAAAGCCAAAAATGTCGTCATTGCAACACTTAGTAAGAATGAGATGATCAAAGTCATGCACTACAAATTAGATAAAGAAGTTTGGGACAAACTTGAGAATAGTTATGAAGGTGATCAGAAAGTGAAGAAATCAAAGCTCCAAAACTATAGGATGAGGTTTGAGAGCTTGAAAATGAAGGAAGATGAAACTATTGTGGAATAATTTAGAAGAGTTGAAACAATGACCAATCTAATCAAGAGAGTAGATTTAAAATTTGAACATGAAGTTATTATTCAAAAAATATTGAGGTCTTTACCAACAAGATTTAACCCCAAGGTTTCTGTTATTGAAGGAATGTTTGATTTGAGCACTCTCACTATGGAGTAATTTCTTTCAGTTCTTACAACTTATGAGATGTGTATTATTGAAGAGAAATCTAAATCTAGTGAAATTGCATTTAAGGCCTCCAAGAAGGTCAAGGTTGTTACCAAAAATCTCAAGAAAATTCCAAAGAAAATCAAGGAAGTAGAAGAATACTCTAGTAGTGAATCTGATGAAGAATTTTCTCAGTTTGCTAATAAATTAAAGAGAAATATTGGAAAGTATAAAGGCATGCTTCCTTTCAAGTGTTTTGAATGTGGAGAAGTTGGACATTTTTTAGCAAAATGTCCACTCAAAACAAGTAAAAAGGAGGAAAATAAGAAGGATATGAAGAGCAAGGATAAAACCTAGAAGTTTCGAAAAGGTAAAGCTCAAAAGAGGAGTTACTACTCCAATGAAGGAAGTGATATTTCAAATGAAAGTAGTGAGAAATATTCATTAGAAGAACAAGAGCACAATGAATGTGTTCTTATGTCCCTTGATTCCAAAGATGAATCAGATCTTGAGGATGGAGAAATTGATTATGAAGGTGAGCTCATTACTACACTTGATGAGCTAGGCAAAGCTAGAAATAAAAACAAGTTGTTGAAGGAGGAAATGCATAAAATAAAGGGGAATAAACCCTATTTGGTTGATAATTATTTGAATATCCACTTGGATGAGCTTGAGAAATTCAAATAAAAATTGTTGCAACAAATTGTGGTTCAACAAAATAATATGGCCGAGTTGGAGAAAGAAAAATAACATTTGAAGAAAAATATTGGAGGAGATCCCATTGCATGCACTCATGGAAGACATCATCTGCTTAAAGAGAGAAATGGAAGAAGCAAAAATGAAGGAGAATGTGCTCACCAATCATCTAGAAGAATCTAAAGAGAATTGTCACAAACTTGGGGAAGAAATTGTTGCATTAAGGGCCAATATATCAAAAGAAAAAAACTAAAGCATGCCTGAATAAAAAATTTGTCAAGGGATATGAAACCTTGCAAAATATCCTCAACGTGAAAAGATCATCGGAGGAAAAAGCTGGTTTGTGGTTTAAGCCTCCTCTTCAAAATGTCAAAGATCAGCCAAGTACCAATTATGCAAATGCTTTGAAAGGAAAATAAAATTAGTGAAATTTTGTTGCAACTAGCAAGAGTGAGCAAAAGAATGAATTTGAAATAAAATCAGAAAATCAACAAGTGAAGCGAGCAAGATCCTCAAATTTCACTCCTCCATCATGGAAACAAAAGGTCAGGTATCCTACATTATTTTATGGTTGTTGTTTTGGATGTAATAATTTTGGACACAAAGTCATAACTTGTAGGTTAAATATGTTTCCTAGAAGAAGTTCTGATAGATCAAGAGTTGCTTAAGGTCCAAATATTTTGCATACAAATGGAAATAATTCTTTTTCTCCATTAATGAATGAGATCGAGTATTTCAGATGCAATAAATTTGGCCGCAAAGCTAGTGAATGCAAATCTAGCCTTCCAATTCCTTCATGCAACACACTCAAGAGAAATCTAATGAGTAGAAAGTTGAGAAAATATGGAAGAAAAAGGAAGAAATTTGTGAGCTTGCTTTGATAGTTCATGATCAGCATGAGAAATGATTGATTGATAGTGGTTGCTCCAAGCACATGACCGATGATAAGAGCAAATTTCTACAACTAAAAGAATATGAAAATGGAAATGTCATTTTTGAAAATGATGCAACAATTCCCATCAGAGGCAAAGGAACAATTAGATTGCACAAGAAGACCCAAGATCAAAGACCAAAGACTTTGTTGATTACGAGAAGCATTTTCTTTACCTGCTCCATACCATATAACGACATGGAGATTTGTTAGATTCAGAATCTCCTACTTTGGGACAGTCTGTAACAAATTGCCAGGTCTTTTATTTAATACGTTTTCAAGAATTTTAAGGCAATCCTCCAATGAGTGATCACCCAGACTGCACATATTATGAAATCTTAAGTTAATCTTGTCTTTCAAAGGACATATAGATGTTGTGTGGACCTCTTTCCAACATGTAAAATAATAGAACCTTCTTTGGCCTTGAAAACAACCACGACCTTGACCATTATATCCTCCTCTTCCTTTTTCTCTTGCTCCTTGGATAAGCGGTTCATTAAATTATTTCAAAACCTAAGTATGGTAAACATCTTAGTAATTGGGATTATTTTTTGTACTCAACTAACATTCTTAGGTTGAGTTGTTATTTTCCTCGCATATGGCACAACACTTTGGCTTAGAATTACACAAATTATACTAACACTCCTTAGTATTGTGACTTGACGCAATTTGGCATATATCATAATATACATCCAACTGGACTCATCAAACATCTTGGTCAAAGTAGTCAGCAAATTTCGATTTATCCTAGTATGCCCTTCACTTATGCCATTTACACACCAAATATTATTATGTTAGAGAGATAATGCCAATAACAAACTATGTAATTGTTTAATCTTTTCTTCCAGTTTGTTGTCAGTCATTGAGTTGTTTGACTACCCTTCATTATCTGTTTCAATGCATTGAGCCAATTTAAGGGCTTCTTCACATGTTTGCACCTCGTGCATCCTAAAGGATCTTCATATTTTCTACACTAGGCTATCAAAATACCACAGATTGCTTCATCAATAACATATGGGATCTAGCTTAATAAATATTTGAATCGCTTATAATATTTCCTTATTGTCTCATGCAGTCGTTGTTTAATCTCTTTAAATTTTTTACCTGCAAGATATTTAACATCTTTCACTTTGAAGAGGAGAAAAAAATTGTTTTAATATCATTTTTGTTTTTCAGTTGGTTTTCTGTAATATTCATAAGCCACGTAAGTGCATGCTTTTGAATGGAAGCTGCAAAATGTGTCAATTTTTTTTTGTTTATATTCATTTGTAATATCATTAGCTACCCAAAACTTCTCATAAACAAACAAGTGCTTCTTTGGGTCTTCATCTCCTTCTTACAGAGGAATATGTTAATCCCCATTTTTAATTGCAGAGATGTTGCTTTCGGGTTGATTTACTAGTCGTTCTTATTGACTTTGACTTCTGGCTAATAGGTTGATCTTCAACTACTTTCTTGGTCTAATTTCTACAAAATGTGACTCATCGGTTTGACACCCCTTTTCTATATATTCGGTGAACCAAATTGTTCTGAATTGTGACTCTTCACCATCTGAACTTGTTTCTTTGTTTCCTTCGACAAGTAATAATTGTGGTAGGGGGGAGGCACGTTCATGAGATATATAATCTAGAGAAGTATGTCTTCATTTTCTTGATTATCACTTGGTGTTTAGCTTACAACATGAATTTCAATTTCTGGTCCATTCTTGAATTTACTTTATTCGTCTTTCTTGTGCCAAACCATTGATGTTTCTGAAAAGATATGTGATATTTGTTGTAGGAATTCTCTAATGGTTGGACTAGATATTGATACAACTAGCACTCGTGGTATTACAAGAACAGAGTCATCGACTTCCATCTTGTCTACTTGCCTTTTAGGACTTATTTGTAGACCATTATTCTATGTCAAAACAGGCGATGTTATTCCTCTCAAGTCATGATGATGAGCATCAAAGGAGTCCCGTGCATATTCACTTTCATGCTCCTGAATTTGGAATTTCTTCCTCTGGTACTCTTCTCTTATTTATTCTCGTATTTTATGTCTCTTATCCCGTGCTAGTTTTTGAATGTTGGTTGATTTTTTATATGGTCAAAGTCCATATAAGATATTTCATCCACTATCTTCCTCTTGTCGTTATTTGCAGTCGGTTTCTTTTCTTCCATTTTAATGTATTAATACTGCTCCTTTTTCTTCTTTTTCTTTTTTTTCTAATTTATTCTTCATGAATCATTACCCCCATGTCAAGTTGACTTAGCGTCAATTAACAAAATCAAAATCAACATCCATTTTTATTTTCTTAAGAAATAATCCCATGCTTCTTTTGTACTTTTACAACGAGATTCGAGAAACTTCTCTCGGTCGATCTATTTCTATCTACGATCATAATTTAATGGATCTTAAGCAGTGGTCAATACTCTACAATATGGTTGACTCCTTTATCAAGGAGAAACTTAAGCAGCAAGGTCAGTATAGTATGGAAAAAGATGTTGTGAAATGTTGGCATGTTTGATTTTCCATTGATGTCACCTATTGAACTCATGTACTCATGAGTCTCTATGGCATGTCTTGAGTCTATTGTATACTTGTTGAATGTTGTCATGTTGATGTAAATGTTGTCATAAGTCTTAGAAGGTTTGTAGGAGAGGTGTCATGAGGTAACAAAGCCTCATCTAAAGTTGAGTTACATTTGTCCTAGAGGTCTACTTGATGATGTATGTGGTGTCTTGTTGAAGTTATGTAGCTGGGTTCCTGATGTCAAGATATGTTTGGAAGGATGGTTTATAGGTAATTTCACTCCCCTAAAGCTTTTTTCCAAGGTTGAGGGTTGGATATCTTGTTTCAATTTATGCTCTGCCCCATTCGTATGGATGGAGGCTCATCATAGCAACTAAAATAGTCTAGTCACTTGGAGGACAGGCTCATGCAAGTGACCAGATCTTCTAGTCAATTTTGTCGAGGCCTGCGCATGTGACTAAGAGTATTTACAAGTTTTTCTCTGGATTTCTCACACTCCTCTGGAATTAATTTGGTTTTGGCGGGGTCCATTGTCGAAATTATCTACAAAAAGGTTAAATAAGTCATGGGGCCTCTAAAAGGTGATTAAAGTTGAAATTATCAAAGGGTTAGTGGAATGAGTGGCTTGATTTGGTCAAGATACCAATCTCAATCATATTTGAAGCATGTGAAAAGGTTTATGTGAGCTCCATCATCTAAAAAATTAAATTACTTAACCATATCCAGATTCTACAAATACGTGAAGGCAGGAAGTTCATTCAGTTGGTTCTCAAGCAATGTGAATGAGTTACTAGTGCACAAATAGTGAGTTTTGCAGTGAATTCAAATTTTCAGAATTGCAGTGTGCTTCAGAGATTATTCTTCAGCAAAGTTTTATAATTGTGTATAAAGATTGAAGATTAGTTTGGAGAGTGTGTGTAGAGAGATTTGTTCACTCATTTGGAGAGTGGATTTGTGGTTGCATGTTTGTACTTATTTGTTGCTAGTCTTGTTTATGCATCAATGTTTTCAATTCTAAATGTCATTATATAATTGCAAAATTATTTGTACTTGGAGTGGGGACTTCAAGGTAAGTGCATGTTGATTGTCTATTATAGGAGTGGGTGCTCCAAGTTGGTTGTCACCAACATTTCTCATTTCAGTCAAGGGGTGGGTTCTCCATTGCTAGTGGGTGCTAGCTAATTTAATGCAAATCAGAATATTTTGAAGCAATAGATAATCAGAAGAAGCAACAAATAGTTTGGTGGTTTTTTTTCCCTGAAGGGGGGTTTTTCCAACTAAAATTTAAGTGTCTCCATGTGATTATTGTTTGTGTTTTTCATGTGCATGACATAGATATATCTTTCTAAAGTTAATTTATGAATAAGTTTTATTTGTCGAAGCAATTTTTATATTTCTATAACATTGATTCACCCCCCCTCCCCTCTCAGTATTACTTTTGTATAACAATTGGTATCAGAGCCAACTCCTTTGTTGCATCTTGATTGTTGAAAGGAGAATTCGAGAAGGGACAATGGTTGGCCATGATGTGAAAAATCCATTTTTTAATGGTGAAAACTACAACTTATGGAAGATGAGAATGGGGGGGCACCTCATGAGTTTAGGTGTTGATGTCTCCTCTACTATGGTGTCTAGATATGTTGTTCCTGATGTTCTTCCTTCAGACCCTGATGAAAAGACGAGGCATCAAAACAATGCAAAAGCCAAAAATGTCGTCATTGCAACACTTAGTAAGAATGAGATGATCAAAGTCATGCACTACAAATTAGATAAAGAAGTTTGGGACAAACTTGAGAATAGTTATGAAGGTGATCAGAAAGTGAAGAAATCAAAGCTCCAAAACTATAGGATGAGGTTTGAGAGCTTGAAAATGAAGGAAGATGAAACTATTGTGGAATAATTTAGAAGAGTTGAAACAATGACCAATCTAATCAAGAGAGTAGATTTAAAATTTGAACATGAAGTTATTATTCAAAAAATATTGAGGTCTTTACCAACAAGATTTAACCCCAAGGTTTCTGTTATTGAAGGAATGTTTGATTTGAGCACTCTCACTATGGAGTAATTTCTTTCAGTTCTTACAACTTATGAGATGTGTATTATTGAAGAGAAATCTAAATCTAGTGAAATTGCATTTAAGGCCTCCAAGAAGGTCAAGGTTGTTACCAAAAATCTCAAGAAAATTCCAAAGAAAATCAAGGAAGTAGAAGAATACTCTAGTAGTGAATCTGATGAAGAATTTTCTCAGTTTGCTAATAAATTAAAGAGAAATATTGGAAAGTATAAAGGCATGCTTCCTTTCAAGTGTTTTGAATGTGGAGAAGTTGGACATTTTTTAGCAAAATGTCCACTCAAAACAAGTAAAAAGGAGGAAAATAAGAAGGATATGAAGAGCAAGGATAAAACCTAGAAGTTTCGAAAAGGTAAAGCTCGAAAGAGGAGTTACTACTCCAAAGAAGGAAGTGATATTTCAAATGAAAGTAGTGAGAAATATTCATTAGAAGAACAAGAGCACAATGAATGTGTTCTTATGTCCCTTGATTCCAAAGATGAATCAGATCTTGAGGATGGAGAAATTGATTATGAAGGTGAGCTCATTACTGCACTTGATGAGCTAGGCAAAGCTAGAAATAAAAACAAGTTGTTGAAGGAGGAAATGCATAAAATAAAGGGGAATAAACCCTATTTGGTTGATAATTATTTGAATATCCACTTGGATGAGCTTGAGAAATTCAAATAAAAATTGTTGCAACAAATTGTGGTTCAACAAAATAATATGGCCGAGTTGGAGAAAGAAAAATAACATTTGAAGAAAAATATTGGAGGAGATCCCATTGCATGCACTCATGGAAGACATCATCTGCTTAAAGAGAGAAATGGAAGAAGCAAAAATGAAGGAGAATGTGCTCACCAATCATCTAGAAGAATCTAAAGAGAATTGTCACAAACTTGGGGAAGAAATTGTTGCATTAAGGGCCAATATATCAAAAGAAAAAAACTAAAGCATGCCTGAATAAAAAATTTGTCAAGGGATATGAAACCTTGCAAAATATCCTCAACGTGAAAAGATCATCGGAGGAAAAAGTTGGTTTGTGGTTTAAGCCTCCTCTTCAAAATGTCAAAGATCAGCCAAGTACCAATTATGCAAATGCTTTGAAAGGAAAATAAAATTAGTGAAATTTTGTTGCAACTAGCAAGAGTGAGCAAAAGAATGAATTTGAAATAAAATCAGAAAATCAACAAGTGAAGCGAGCAAGATCCTCAAATTTCACTCCTCCATCATGGAAACAAAAGGTCAGGTATCCTACATTATTTTATGGTTGTTGTTTTGGATGTAATAATTTTGGACACAAAGTCATAAGTTGTAGGTTAAATATGTTTCCTAGAAGAAGTTCTAATAGATCAAGAGTTGCTTAAGGTCCAAATATTTTGCATACAAATGGAAATAATTCTTTTTCTCCATTAATGAATGAGATCGAGTATTTCAGATGCAATAAATTTGGCCGCAAAGCTAGTGAATGCAAATCTAGCCTTCCAATTCCTTCATGCAACAAACTCAAGAGAAATCTAATGAGTAGAAAGTTGAGAAAATATGGAAGAAAAAGGAAGAAATTTGTGAGCTTGCTTTGATAGTTCATGATCAGCATGAGAAATGATTGATTGATAGTGGTTGCTCCAAGCACATGACCGATGATAAGAGCAAATTTCTACAACTAAAAGAATATGAAAATGGAAATGTCATTTTTGAAAATGATGCAACAATTCCCATCAGAGGCAAAGGAACAATTAGATTGCACAAGAAGACCCAAGATCAAAATGTGTTTTATGTTGATGGTTTGAAGCACAATATCCTTAGTGTGAGTCAGATGTGTAATAATGGGCATGAGGTGATTTTTAGATCTAAAGAGTGTGAGATCAAAAATTATAAATTAGGAAAGATAGTGGCAAAGGCCATTAGAAGTGACAACATGTATAATTTTTATGACACTAGATACAATTGTTGCATGAGCAAAAATAGAAGAATATTGGCTATGGCATAGAATATTGGTCATGTTAATTTTGATAATTTAGTCAAAATTAGCAAGAATGGAGCAGTTAGAGGATTACCAAGGTTGGCTACACCGGGTAGCAAAACATGCAAGTCATGTAAATTTGGGAAGCAAACAAGAGTGCATTTCAAATCCAAGGAATTCACCACAAGCAGACCATTGGAGCTAGTGAATGTAGATGTATGTGGCCCTACAAGGAAGCAAAGTCCAAGAGGTGAGAGATATTTCATATTATTTGTTGATGAATTCATTAGAGCCACATGGATCATGCTCGTGAAAGAAAAACCAGAAGCATTCAACAAGTTTAATTATTTTAATGCACTTGTTGAAAATGAGATTGATTTGGAGATAAAGTGTCTTAGATCTGATAGAGGAGGTGAGTTCATGTCCAAAGAATTTGATGATTTTTGTGAGGAGCATGGGATCAAGAGGCAATACTCCATAGCTAGAACAGCATAGCAAAATGTAGAAATTTTGAATAATTTAACACATATTCAATGGAGATTATCCTGATCATGTACTATTGCGGAAAACATACACAATACATAAGCTCCTCTACGTTGATATCAATATAGCAGCATCAATAACAATAAAACATCAAGAGCATTCACACATTAACACAGTATGTATCCCGTGGAAAGCATCTCGCTAAAAACCCCAACTATCTGTATATTAATGATTGAGTCATGTAACATTACACAGCATAATACTTCTCACAAGTATCTCCACCTCTGTTACACACAACACAGCTCAGATCTGAATCAATCACTGGCTCAAATCTCCTTCGCTGCTTGCCTGCCTCCGCTGCTCAATACCTGCTCAAGAACTGATGATAATTCCAAGGCAACCACGTATTTCCTTGGCTAAAATACATGAGCACAAGCTACAATGTGGGAAAATACGTGAGCAAACTCATTGGCATACTCAATCCCTTGATTGTGCAAGATCTAATGCACAACTATAGTCACAACTGATAGCAA
>APFE030689290.1:184836-222925 GCA_000404065.3 Pinus taeda
GTCATGTAACATTACACATCATAATACTTCTCACAAGTATCTCCACCTCTGTTACACACAATACAGCTCAGATTTGATCTCCAAATCTCTTCCGCTGCTTGCCTGCCTCCACTGCTCAATACCTGCATGAGAATACTGATGAATGATTGATCCAAATTCGTATTTCCCTTGGATATACCACGCAATTCTCATTGGCAATACTCAATCCCACTGATTGTGTAAATCATCATGCATAGCTATAGTCACAACTGATAGCAATCTGATCCTCTAACACCTGTCCCTGCTGAACTGAACATGCACTGACATGCAACTGAGTTAACTGATGTATTCTATAGTTGCATTTTGAGTTAATAACTTGTGAATTAATTAATAACTAATTCACCCAACTCATCTCTAGTCTATTTGCCAGTTAGACTAAATACAACGAGTTTAACAAAGCTAAACTGAACACAACTCCATCAACTGCACCTCCAGTCCACTAAACTCAACTCACTTGAGTTCTAACTGAAGTCCTGCATGCAAATATTAGTCATCCCATAGGTAACCACGTATTTCCTTCTGGGATCTGCATGTACCACATCCGTAGCTCATCCTGAAGTGCTCCAAGAGAATAAGACAAAGTTTATAGTTTAAATATTATTATGAGCTAATAATATTTGACTGTTCTATATTTAGACTGAGCAGTCACTCCGCTGTGATCTAAAAATAGAAGTCCATCTATTTTTCCAAACTTGATCAATTATCCATAAACAGCAACCTGCAATCCATAGACATGATCCATATGTCTAAAAATAGACATAGTCTAAAAATAGACTTGCGCCAAAAATAGCCCGCGGGCCCACTTAGTGAAGGCGACTCTTTTCATTAAGCTCCATCATCTTGTTGCAATCTCAACACAAAATCGTGTAGTGGAGAGATAAAACAAGGTGGTCCAAGATATGGTACGAGCTATGTTGGATGAAGTTGGTGTATCAGATACTTTTTGGGGAAAAGTAGCTCAGACAACAATATATTTGGCCAATAGAGTTATTCTTAGGCCTAATGGTGATGAAACTCCATATGAGTTGTGGAAATTAAGACCAGCAAAAGATGAAAACTTCAAAATTTTTGTGAGAAAATGCTACATCAAGAGGATGGAAGACAACTTGGCAAGTGTGAACCAAGAGATGATGAAGATATATTCCTTGGCTATTCCTTCAAGAGAAAGGGATACAAATGCTACAACAAGAGAACCAATAAGGTAATCAAAGGTATTGATATTTTTGTTAATGAAGATTTGCCTAAAACTAATGATTCCAAAGATGTTGCAATTGATCATGATTTCATAGAATATGAGAACCAAGAAAGTTCTGAAGAAGAGGAAGAAGAGAGAAAGAAGGCTCCACCAAGTCACATCCAAAAGAAGCACCTGGAAAGTCAAATTCTTGGAAGCAAAGAGCTTGGAGTGCAAACAAGGGGGAAATTATTGGATAGCTTCAATCAAGCACATTTTGCACTTTTGTCTCAAATAGAGCCCAAAATCTTCAATGAGGCCAAAGAAGATCAACATTGGGTCAAAGAAATGAATGAAGAATTAGATCAGACTCAGAAGAACAATACATGGGAGCTTGTGCCAAGGAAAAAGGAAAAAAACACCATTGGAACCAAGTGGGTGTTCAAGAACAAGCTAGATGAAGAAGGCAAAGTGGTAAGGAACAAAGCAAGACTTATGTGCAAAGGGTATACTCAGGTAGAAGGTATTGATTTTGATGAAACTTTTACATTTGTAACTAGATTAGATGCTATAAGAATGTTTTTGGACTTTGAATGCTACAAGAAGATTAAAGTTTATCAAATGGATGTACAATTATCTTTCTTGAATGGTGATCTAGAGGAGGAAGTTTATATAGAGCAACCTGAAGGTTTCTTATTGGGTGATGATGAGAATCTAGTGTGTAGGTTAGAAAAGGCTCTTTATGGCTTGAAACAAGATCCAAGAGCATGGTATGTAAAGCTAGACAAACATCTAAAATAGAAAGGCTTCAAAAATGGATCCACGGGCAACAATTTAGATATAAAATTTGAAGATGATCATTTTTTAATAATTGTTGTGTGTGTAGATGATATTATTTTTAGGAGCGATATGGAGAAGATGGGCCAAAATTTTGCACAAGATAAGAAAAAACAATTTGAGATGTCAATGTTGGGTGAGCTTACTTTCTTTCTTGGTTTTCAAGTTATTCAAGATGAAAAATGCACTTTTGTTTCTCAATCAAAGTATCTTAGAGAGAAATTAAAACAATTTGGCATGGAAAATTGTAAACTAGTGTGCACTCCTATGGTTACTGGTTGTAAGTTGAGTAAATATGATGAATCGCCAGAAGTAAATCAGTCCATGTATCATTCCATCATAGCCAACTTATTGTATCTACCTGCTTCTAGACCTGATATCATCCAAGTTGTAGGATTGGTCTCAAGATTTCAAGCTAATCCCAAAGAGACTTATCTTAATGTTGTAAAGAGAATCTTCAAGTACCTTCAAGGCACTCTTGACTTTTGATTATGATATCCCAAAGGTAAACATTTCAATTTGATTAGTTTTACTAATGTCGATTGGGCTAGTAGTATTGATGACAAGAAAATTACTTCAGGAGCAACTCACTTTTTGGGATATTGTTTGGTTTCTTGGGCAAGCAAGAAATAAAACTCCCTCTCTTTGTCCACAGCTGAAGCTGAATATATAGTAGTAACCACTTGTTGTACACATATATTATGGATGAAGCAAACTCTTCATGATATCCATGTTGAGTACAAAGAGCCTCTTCCCATCATGGTAGACAACACAAGTGCAATAAGCATCTCCAATAATTTTGTTCTTCATTCCAAGACCAAGCACATACTGATCAAATATAAATTTCTAAGAGAAAAAGTGGTCAACGAAGTCGTTGGGCCTCTAGAAGGCAGTTAAAGTTGAAATTATCAAAGGGCTAGTGGAATAAGCGGCTTGATTTGGTCAACATGCCAATCTCAATCATATCTAAAGCATGTGAAAAGACTTTATGTGAGCTCCATCATCTGAAAAATTAATTGACTTAACCATCTCCATATTCTACAAATATGTGAAGGCAGGAAGTTCATCTGGTTGGTTCTCAAGCAGTGTGAGTAACAGAGTGTAAATGAATTACTAGTGCACAACCAATGAGTTTTGCAGTGAGTTCAAAGTTTCAAAATTGTGGTGTTCTTTAGAGATTATTCTCTAGTAGAGTTTTAGAATTGTGTATAGAGATTGAAGATCAATTTGGAGAGTTTGTATAGAGAGATTTGTTCTCTCATTTGGAGAGTAGATTTGTGGTTGCATGTTTGTACTTATATGTTGCTAGTCTTGTTTATGCAACAATGTTTTCAATTCTAAATTTCATTATCTTATTGCTTAATTGTTTGTACTTGGATTCAGGCTTCAAGCTAAGTGCATGTTTATTGTTTATTATAGGAGTGGGTGCTCCAAGTTGGCTGTGGAAAACATTTCTCATTTCAGTCAAGGGGTGGGTGCTCGATTGCTAGTGGGTGCTAGATGATGTAATGCAAATGAGAATATTTGAAGCAATAGATAATAAGAAGAAGCAACAAACAATTTAGTGGTTTTTTTACCTTGGAGGGGCGTTTTTCCACCTAAAATCCAAGTGTCTACATGTGATGATTGTTTGTGTTTTTCATGTGCATGATATTGATATATATTTCTGAAGTTAATTTCTAAAATAAGTTTTATTTGTAGAAACATTTTTTATATTTCTGTAATACTTATTCACCCCCCTCTTAGAATTACTTTTTTCTAAAATGAAAATCATCAAAAAAAAATTACGTGAACTTACTCAATAGAAGTTCACTCTTCTATTGCTTGTTCTTCAAAAAATTCATCCAAGATCTTTTCAGCCCACTCATTCAGGTTAGTGTGACCACCGTTTGTGAGTTTCAAAATTAGTCGGCTCTCATCTTCCTTCCGTCACATTAGTAGTTTGGTCGAGGATTTTCTTAATCTTGGCAGGGGTTGCTTAAACAAATCGTTCATGGGATTATGTAAAAATGTGTGCTCTAGACTCCATAATTGACAATTTGTTTCATCTCACATAATTCTTCAGGTAGTTATTAATGTTCGTCTACTGCCATTGTTGTATCTCTTCTAGAGTTAAAATTTATGTTTGCATGTTTCAAGTGCTCCAGTCCAATACTACCAGCAAACAAAACCAATGTTGTAGTGTAGAAGATAGTGTGCATTGGTTACCAATAGAAAGTACACAAGAAATCACATGAACATACGCAACATAAGAATAAGAGAAGAGACACAAAGTAGCAAATAACCAACTAGACACTACTTGATATTATATTCCTTTGAGAATCCAATCAAAACTAGTGCATTAATACATTCACATATATATATATATATATATATATTCAGTCGAGATAGTTACAACAATTTAACTGTCGAAACTGACTCAGCCTATCTAACATAGACTATCGACTTGATTGGGCTAGTCAATAAAATCGACTCGATTGGGATAGTCGACTAAGTTGACTTGACTGGACTAGTTGACTAAGTTGACTAGCCCCTCCAACAAGTCGCATTTGCAAGTTCAACTCATGAGAATTTAGAAGCAGAAAAAGTTGTAGAGAAAGAGTGTTGAACCCATTGATCTGGCAAAAAAAATAAAGAAATTATGATTAAACAAATAGAAAAAGAGAAAATGTTTGTCCATGAGTCCATTCTCAAAAACATTTAAATGGGAGACATGGGCAACAAGGGAAATGAAAGAAGTTTTGGCACTACCCCACCAAAGAGGACCTCTCACCCAAAGAATAAGTAATGATGGTCCTCTCTGGGAAATGTAGGGGGTTGGGGTCCGAAAAAATAAGATCAGAAGTAAAATCCCTAGTTAGGAAGGAATGACCCTCAATCGCTCAACTACAAGAGACAAAACTGGAGGAACAAGAAATATTAGCTCAACAACTATAGTTGTTGAATGGAAAGGGCATAATGCCATTCAATGCTAGAGGGGAATATGGAGGTCTCTTTACTCTTTGGGATTAGTCCCAGGTCCAGTTGCTCAACTCCCTCAAAATGACCATTGACTTGCAACCTCTTTCCTTGAACTCTCCTCGAATCAAGTATTTTTTGTTGTTAATGTTTATATACCAATCCATTTTTAGGAAAAACAAGAATGTTGGGCCTCCCTTCAACACTTTGGTGACTCTGAGTACATGGATTTTAGTAATTTTGGTGGAGATTTCAATACCGCATTACATAGTTGGGAGAAAACAATGGGCTCTCCAGTCAAAGATCCCTTCCAAAATCAAATGGAGGACTTTATTTCTCAATCCCAATTAATGGACATTAAACCTTCTAGCCTCAATACCTAGAATAGTAAGAGAGTTGGCCCAAATCATATTGCTTACAGATTGTATTGCTTCATTATCTATGATGATTTTTTGCATTATAATCTCTCCAATAAATCTTCCATTCTTCCCTGGAATGGCTTTGATCATTGCCCTATCACAATCAACTTGTCCCCACCACTTAATTATGGCCCTATCCCATTTAGATTCAACCCTTTATGTATTCAATACCCAAATATTCATGATGTGGTCACTCAGTCTTGGCTCCCTTCGGTGGAGGGAAGCCCAATTCAGATCTAGGAAAGAAAGATAAAATGGCTCAAAGCTTGCATCAAATCCTGGGTGAGATCCTTGTAGCCTACTAGACAAGAAGTTATTCAAGAATTGGAACAAAAAATCAATCTCCTTCTCTCGTCTATGGAAGCGCAACCAGTGTCGGTTGAGATGCTAAACCAAGACAGATCCATGTTTGATATATACCACTCCTTGTTGAAAGAAGAGGACGAGTGTTAGAGACTTAATTCTAGGAGAGTGTGGCGTGAGATAGAAATACCAATTTTTTCCACAAGCAAACTAAAAATTGGGAGAGAAAATGAAAATTTAGGAAATCACAATAAATGGCACCAAGGTGGGAGACTTGCAACAAATTAAGGAGGAATTTGTGGCATACTTCAGTAATCTTTACTCTCAAAGCAATCCACCCACTGAGGAATCTGAAGACTATATGCTAGCTCACATTCCAAAAATAATTATAGAAGGTATGCATAGACAACTCAATCTCCTTCCTAGAGAAGAATAAATTTGTAGAATTGTCTTCTCCTTTCACCCAGAGAAAGTCGTGAGCCTGGATGGATTTTCTATGCACTTTTATAAACACTTCTCGGAGATAATCAAACGTGATTTTTTCATAATGATTGGATACTCTCTGAAGCATTGTTGTATTGGAGGTGGGATCAATTCATCCTTCCCCGCCCTAGCCCCAAAAAATAATAATCCCTCCTCCTTCAATAGATTTCAGCCCATCTCCTTGTGTAACGTCTCTTCTAAAGTTCTTTCAAAAATCCTTGTTTAAAGACTTAAGATGCTTCTCCCTACTATCATATCAGAGAATCAGGGTGGTTTTGTGCAAAGGAGACAAATATTTGACAACATCATTCTCGTTTAGGAAGCCATAATCGTCAATAGATCATGAGGGGACAAGGGGATTTTCATCAAATTAGACATGGCTAATGCCTTTAACATAGTAGGTTGGGATTTGATAACACATTGATTCAGTGGGCTTCTCTATATATTATCTCCCCCTAGATTTCTCCTATTGTGAATGGAAAAGTATCTAGAATCTTCAAAGCTTCTTGTGGTTTTGCGACAAGGGTGCATGTTGTCTCCCTTCCTTTACATTATGGTTGCAGATACTATGATTCGGCGTCTAGAATATGATGATAGAAACGGCCACCTTTCAGGACTCTTCTATACTCATAACATCAAAAGTGTCAACCATTCTCAATTTGCAGATGATATCATCCTTCTTGGGGTTGCCTCGATGGATATTGCTAGAATATTTAAATTGGTTTTGGACAACTTCCGAGTTGCTTCAGGGGTCTTAACTAAATCAACCAAGTCCCAAATCTTCATGTGGAACATTTCAGTGATGAAGAAACTTCAGACTGGGGAGGTATTTGGCTTTAGTATTGTTGATAATTGGAAAGAGTTTAAACATTTGGGGACCCTGGTATGTCTAAAAACCCACTCTCCTCAAGGTTGTAAAAATGTTCTATCTAAGGTTAAAAAAATTGGATCCTCGAGGAACCATATGGGTTACATTAGTTGCTCGCATCATCCTCATAAAGACAACTCTGTTTTGATTCTCAACTTTTCTAGCGCCTTAGTATATTATGCACATTCTTAGAAAGATGATTTGAAAGTTCCTTTGGGAAGGTAGCAAGGCCTTTTCTAAGAAATCCCATTTGGTCAACTAGGCACCATCTATGCTCCCAAAGATCATGGGGGTATAGGGATAAGGGATCTTGCCTTAATGAACCAAGCCATGGGAACTAAAATAGGATGGAAAATCAGATCCAACTCGAAAGCTTGCTGGGCCTAGGTTCTTAATGCTAAATATCTACAGCCAAGCAGTGGGAATCAAATAGGTCCTCCACTATCATTGATATCTTGCTCCCCTGTATGGAAACTTATCTCAACCATGTCTAGATTGATCAATAATAATATTAGTTGGACGTCAAGAAATGGTACAATAATATGCCTTTGGGCTAACTCTATTATAAAGTGACCTCCACTTCAAGAATATGAAACTTTGAGGTTTCTCTAGAATTACTTATCTAGTCATGGGATCACTACATTACTTCAAATCTCCTAGTGGAATAGTTCATATTTATGGATAGGATGGAAACTTGAAAATATTCCCAACAATCTTATTAGGCTCACAATCAATATTAAAGATAGTTTAATGGGTTATTCCCCCTTGAACTTGCATGTTGAAGAATATTGGGTTGGAAGTCTCATGTTTATGTGGTTAGGGCTAGTTATGAAGAGCTTCATTTCTCTATGTAGATCCATCCTGAATCCCCTATTTGGAAAAAAAATATGGTTCAATAATTCCATCCCCAATGTTAACACCTTTGTTGGATCCTCATCCATAAGAATATTTTGACCTCTAAAAACCTCAAAAAAGAGGCATACAAGGTCCCTCGAGGTGCTCCATTTGTAACTAGTAGGAAGAGTCAATTCTCCATCTATTTATTTCTTGTCCCTTCACTTCTCAAGTTTGGTATTTTTCCTTGGGCCCCTTATTTATTTGACGGAATGTGCCTATAGATCTCTTTGTCCTCATTTACGACTAGCACAGACAACACTCAAGATCTTTAGTTAGGAAACCTCTTTTCAAATGGGTATGGACCTCTCTCTTGAAGTATATCTTCTAGCAGATCTAGCTATCCATAAACAATTATATCTTCAAAAATGTTTCCATTTCTCCTAGATCAACAACCCTTAAACCTCTCTCCTTTTGTGTGGAATACAACAAAGTAAAATTAAGAGATCATGATCCTTTTTTAGACCAATAAGGGAGTATGTGGATGGATTTGTTCATTAATCCTTTGGATCATCTTCCCCACTCTACTTATTTGCATCGCTCTCCTAGAGAGACCTTGAAACTTCGTCTCTCAGATGTTTAATTTGAATATTGAAAAAACTCGCAAAATAATTGTATCCTCTTCTTTGATGAAACCTCAAAAAAAATACAAGAGTGGCAAGAGGGGCAGGGATTCTCTTAAATCCCAAGGGAAATCAAGAAGTAAAGTATCCATGGGGACTTGGCCAAAGGACGAACAATCTTATAGAAATGTACGACCTCTTTCTTAGCCTCCAATTAGCTAAATATTGGAAAGTCTCCAAGATAGTGGTCATAGGTAATTCCCTTATCACTATTCAACATCTTTAAAGGGGTTCTCTTCCAAAGAACAACCATCTAAGCATCCTTCTCAACAGAATTATTAGTATATGGTATTCATTTTCTCAAAAGGCCTATTATCATATCTTAAGAAGTCAAAGCAAGGAGGCGGGTGCATAAGAAAACCGAGCTTGTCTCCTTGAATCAAGTCAATATGTTGTCAATGGCTTGTCGAGATGGAAAGTGATACCATGAAGATCTACATCCATGATTTTTTTCCCTCATCTTAACATTAGGGCAATTAGATATGTGCACTATCGGATATTATCATATCAAGGTTTCTAAAATCCTCCTTATTAAGCCCCTTGACTCCTCCAATATTAGTAACCATTCGTATATTTTTTGGCATCATGGGCCTATCACCATGGCTAAGGTGATGAGTGGTGGGCGTGTAGGCCATGTGCCCATGCATCCTTCACATTTGGTGACATATGATGCCAAACATTTCTTCATTTACTCCTTCGCTCTCGTACCAAGTTCTTTGAAGGTTATAAGATGGGGAGATTTAATGAATTTCATTATTGATACGATCTCTAAGGTGTGGGAATTCTCAGTGTTGAAAATAGCAACAAGAAATGATAAAAATAGAATCAAGAATATTCCAATTTTAATTTGTCCTTGAATTAAAATTGTGAATTAAATTTGAATTTAGTCTCACCAGCTGCTTGGAAATAGTTAATTAATTCATCATGGATTAATTAGTTGGAGAAATTCAAGTTAGAATCTTTCTGAAGTCATGCAAGAGTTATCCCTTATATTAAGGAGATAAGCCTTAAATTAAGGAGATAAGATTGAGTTATATTTGAGTTGTAATTAGTTAGCTCAGTTTACTAAGTTAAGTCTAGTTAAATTAGTTCCAAACTGTTTGAGGAACTAATTGTGAGTTATGAATCAGTTGATTTATGCATGCACTCAACCAGTGTACTCCAGATCACTGAAGATTCCCTCATCAGAAACTCATGCATGTCTGTTCTGAGAAAGACCCAGTTGAGCTAAATGTTAAGGACAATGTACTATCAGTTGCATGTTTTCTCCTATAAAGGAAACTCATGCATGCAGTCAAGGGAAGGTTCCTTGAGGATTGTGTAGTTTTACAGGGTGTGAGATAAATGTGAGTGAACATTGTTACACTTGGTAATAGGAGGATCACCCAGGAGAAACTACGCAAAGAAATAAGAGGCCTGGAGGGCAGAGGAGAAGGTTCGTGAGAAGCCTTATTTGCCTGTGAGCATCCAGGAGGATTGTAGTGAGAGCTGGCTAGTTGTGAGAGCTAAGGCTTTGTATAATTCAGATGTATTTCCACCTTGTATGAGAATACAGATAGTGGGGTTTTTAGTTGAGGCTTTCCCCTGAGTATTTTTTGTGTTTCATGTGTATTGATTCTTCTTCTGGTTATATGCGTTCAACTCTGATTCAAATCGATCTTTAAGCTTCCGCAAGTTTGATAGTAGATGTAGATTATAGTATTTTGCTTTGGTATATTGCATTATCGAGTTAATCTATAGTCAGATTTTATACATAGATCTAAGAGGTAGATTTGTAGAGAATTTGCAAGAATTTCTAGATGGTATTAGAGCCTAGTTTGTTGGAGCTGTGAACAATATACAGAGAAGAGAATTCAAAGTTTGAAGTTCCGGGTTGCAGGTGCAAATTGAATTCAATACATACTTCAGGTTGGTCAATGGAGTTCTATGGCTTGAGACTCGAGTATGCCTTGGATGGCAACTTAAATTACATAGCATGGAAAGCTTGCATGGAGGTTGTATTAGAAGACAATGGCTTGAAGGATTTCATTGATCAAGAAATCCCAAAGCCAGGTTCAACTAATGCACAAGAGTTGGCTGAGTGGAAGAAGTGTGTGGTGAGGGTGAGACGAATCATCCTTGAGGGAGTTCGAGACCATATTGTCTTGAGTCTCCATGGGAAGGATACTCCATATTCAATGTGGAAGACATTGAAGGACCTCTACCAAAACAGTAGCGACTAGAGGAAATTGGTGCTCAAGGATAAGCTTCGAAGAATCAAGATGGAGAACGACGATACTATTTCCACATATCTGAACAAGCTCACAACCTGCCGAGATGAGCTTGGTACTGTGGGAATAACTACTGTCGATGATGATATGGTGAGCCTCACTCTCCTCGGCCTTCCAAAGAGCTGGAATAGCTACCAAGACTTTGTGAATGGAAGGGAGAAACTACCGAATTGGGAACGACTGTGGTCGGATTTCATGCAGGAGGAGATCAGGAGGAGCACTCGAGATGGTTCTTTATCCAAGGATGATGATGAAGAAAATCTGGCCTTAGCGAGTAAGGCAAGGAAAGGGAAGGGGAAGGATTCCCATTCCAAATCAAATTCTTCTCATGGAGGGAATAAGGTCGACAAGTTTAAAGTGAGATGCTTTAATTGTCACGAAATGGGTCATTATGCGGCTAGTTTCCCATCGAAGAAGTCAAAGAAGGGATTCTCGGAAGGATCTGAAGGTGAGGCATTAACCTCTTAGTTCGAGATGGACTTTACCCTCATCACACGCATGGTGTCATTGATGATGGGTTGTGGTTGGTATCTTGACAGTGGAGTCTCATTCCACATGACCGACGATAAAAGTTTATCCAGTACCTTGGAGGAGAAAGACCTCAAGATGCGCATAGAGATGGGTGACGATGAAAGGTATAGTGTTTCGGGAGTGGGCACGGTTGCTTTTCAAAGGGAGCATGGAGCTCTTATCACCTTGATAGATGTGAAGTATGTTCCTGGACTGAAGAAGAATTTGGTATCGATCACGATGTTGGAGGACAAAATCTATGATGTTGTCTTCAGCAAGGGAAAGGTTTTCCTTAGACACATCACCACGGGATAGGTGAAACAGATCGGTTCATGAGTTAAGAACCTGTATGCTCTTGAGGTTCAAGATGCATGCAAAGCCTTGAGGAACAAGGAAAATGTTAGAGACTTGGTGGTTGAGAGGGAGAGTAAATTACCTCTCAACCTGCAGTCCCAGAAGAAGTCTCAAACAATTGTGGAGGAGCCACAATTGGAGAAGTTGAGAGGACACCAAGTGGAGGCATCCACTCATGCTTAAACCTCCAATAGGGGGAAATTTCGAGCCAAGTGGGCAGAGGGATCACATGCAGCCATACCTCCAGGTGTGAGGTGGGGCGATGTGAAGTGATAGTCCCAAGAAGGCTAAAATTGGGCAGTGTCCATTGAGAGGTTTTACCTCATGGATCGTACCTTGCTACGGGAGCCAAAGTACATAGTATTGGGAGGAATCAATGGGATTGATGCAGTCAGAGATCAAAGTGACAGAGGCTAGAGTAGTCAAATACTGAAGAGTGCAGAGAAGGATTGACAACAATGCAGAAAGGCTGAGTCAGCAGAAGCACAAAGTTTTCAGTCAATAGAGGCAATAACATTCAGAGACTTTGATGACAGAGGCATCATTCTGATTCGGGTTGGATGTTTTTTTTTGTTTTTGGAGATTGTTGGAGCAACACCGCTTGAGAGAAGTGTTGCATGCAGAACATTCCAAAGGTTCAGGATCGAGATCAAGTTGAATTCCTTTCTTGTTGAGAGGGAGTGTTGAAAATAACAACAATAAATGACAAAAATAGAATCCAGAATATTCCAATTTTAATTTGTCCTTCAATTAAAATTATGAATTAAATTCGAATTCAGTCTCACCAGTTGCTTGGAAATAATTAATTAATTCATTATGGATTAATTAGTTGGAGAAATTCAAGTTAGAAGTCTTTCTGAAGTCATGCAAGAGTTATCCCTTAAATTAAGGAGATAAGCCTTAAATTAAGGAGATAAGCTTGAGTTATATTTGAGTTGTAATTAGTTAGCTCAGTTTACTAAGTTAAGTCCAGTTAAATTAGTTCCAAATTGTTTGAGGAACTAGTTGCGAGTTATCAGTCAGTTGATGCATGCATGCACTCAACCAGTGTACTCCAGATAACTGAAGATTCCCTCATCAAAAACTCAATGCATGTCTATTATGAGAAAGACCCAGTTGAGCTAAATGTCAAGGATAATGTACTATCAGTTGCATGTTTTCTCCTATAAAGGAAACTCATGCATGCAGTCAAGGGAAGGTTCCTTGAGGATTGCGTAGTTTTACAGGTTGTGAGACCAGTGTAAGTGATCATTGTTACACTTGGTAACAGGAGGATCACCCAGGAGAAACTGCGCAAGGAAATAAGAGGCTTGGAGGGAAGAGGAGAAGGTTTGTGAGAAGCCTTGTTTGCTTGTGAGCATCCAGCAGGATTGTACTAAAAGCTGGCTAGCTGTGAGAGCTAAGACTTTGTATAATTCTGATGTATTTCCACCTTGTATGATAATACAAATAGTGGGGTTTTTAGCTAAGTCTTTCCCCTGAGTATTTTCTGTGTTTCATGTGTATTGATTCTTCTTCTGGTTATATGTGTTCACCTCTGATTCAGCTCGATCTTTAAGCTTCCGCAAGTTTGATAGTAGAAGTAGATTATAGTATTTTGCTTTGGCATATTGCATTATCGAGTTAATCTACAACCATATTTTCTACATAGATCTAAGAGGTAGATTTGTAGAGAATTTGCAAGAATTTCTACACTCGGGACCTAAGGTTGTATTCATGGTCGGTGCTAAAATGACAATAATGCAAGTATCAAGTTGTTGTTATTTGTTTGTGGACCAAAACAATCTTCCTGGTGGTCGGTGGGTTCTTCATATTCATGTAGACTTCAAAGGTGAATAGAATTACTTCAGACACATGAGCCTCCTGCTCTGTGTCAAGATTGCAGTCTTGTTAGGAACATTTAAATAAAAATTATGGGAATTCTCCTGTCCGATCTAGACTTGGTTGTCATCTTTAGCATGGAAATAAGTTGGGAATGCTTTCTAGCACGTTAGTGGTTTTTCTAGAAGCACAAGTGATCAATTCTAAAGTTTTTTGAAGCAAGTTCAATAGTTCTCTCAAAATAATTCAGGGCTCCTCTACCACACTATGTGCTTCCTGCTTTCTCTCTGGATAGAGACAGGCCTGACTTGGGGACATCGATGATGGAGAAGCTACAATCAATTTTGGGTTCACGGGTTTTTAGAAGATACATTTCACCTATTTAGATTTCAATTCCACTGTTTCCTTTTGTTTAGTGCCGCTTTGTTCAATTTTTTGGGTGGTTTCCTTCTCTTCTTCTTATCTAAAGCTCTCATTGTGCCTTGGGTATCTTAGCCATCCCTTTGTGCTAGTTGCTCCTACGAGGACAACCTCGCCTTCCCCATTTGATCCTCTTGTTTTGTGCACCCCCCTCCATTATTCATTCCCTTTAAGCCCAATATTTTGGCCCTTTTGTTGCCCCGCGCCTTTGATTTCTTGTTCCTCCTCTTGCATCCTGATTCTTATGGAGAACTGGGGCTATATTCTTGTTGCCATATGTTGCACCAACACTTGTAACTCTTGTCCTCAGGCCCTGTTTATTGTCAAATCGAGAGTTGTAACCTTCAAAGGAAAATCCATCAACATTCAAATACTATTCTCCTATTGGTTGAAGAAATGCAAAAGCTCCAAGTGAAAGTGAACCAACAAGAAGATGAGAACAAGGCAAATCAATGTCAACTTGCTAAATTTCATTCTCAGAGAAATGCAAATGAACAGCGCAACATGAACAACAACACTTTCGATTGCCCATCAGATAAGATGTCAATTGATCCTCCTCCATGACTTATGATCACATTTTGTAAGATTGTTTTTTTGTCTAGACAGTTTTGTCATGCCTACATTTGTAGAGTGGTTAAAAAAATGTTTGTAATTAGTAGCCTCCTAAATGTAATTTTTTTGTTTCCTCTCTTATTATCCTTTAAAAAACATGCATCTTGGAACAAATTGTAAGCATTTCCCAAATATTTTGTGGTGAACGGGCACAAATTTAATACCAAAACTATTAAAAAAAATCCTATAAAGACTAATTAAATATCATTTTTTTTTTTTTCAAATATATTATTATTATATATATTTATATTTCAATTATATTACATTATTATAATATTTACATATAACTTTATTTATTTTACTATAAAATAAATAAGGCTTATTATAAATAATTTGAATAATAGCCCATCCTCTTACATAGATTGTGAAATATAAACACCTCTTAGTATAATAACACATATACTAAACACATACTCATAAAGTAAAATCATTATGAGATGCAATAAATATCATTTATTTATTACGAACACAAACTTAAGGTTATCATTATGAGATTTTAAAAGTTAAAGGAGACACAACATCAGTAACATTTATTTAATTTGCACAAAATAGTTGACCCCTAAGACATTTAGGTGTTTCACTGGCATGTAAAATGAGATTTATACGTGGCCATCATGAAATTTTAGAAGCTCAAAAGATATGGTATCATTATATTGAAGTAACAATTATTTACTTTGGAGAATATTATCATAAAACAATGTCTCACTCCCATGTGAATTGAGATTTCAATATAGGAGTGAAAGGATAAGTAAGTTATATATATATAATTTTAAATTAATTGGTGTAATAAAACCTGTAATATAATTTTTAATTTTAGTTTTAAAGATTTTATAGGTAAATTAAAAAGATTTATATATTAAAAGTTAGATATGATTTATGCCAAATTAAAAATTAGAAAATTTAGATTATATTTGTATAATAAGAATTTGCCAAAAAAAATGATTAATTTGGTTTTTTTTGGTATTGCAAGTATTATCTCTTTATATTTATGGAGTTATTAAATAAAATGTTTAGTATATGAGATAGCAATGATAATTTATTGATGCATGATTATTGAATAGTTGAGGTTTATTTTTTAATTCAATTTTATTTGTTCGATTATTACTCAATTGACAAAATTGGGAAATGAACTCTTAATTAGCTTTTATCTCCTTTGTTTAATTAACATTCAAAAGATTAATTTCTTTATTATAGAGCTCTAATCTGAGCATACATAAAACATTTCCTTCGGAAAAAGTCCCTTCTCTTCCTAGTTAGTGTAGTTCTCTTTGTGGAAGAGATTAGGTTAGTGGAAAGGAGAGAATTTTTAATTCAATGGATCCTCACTGAATCATCACCTAGCTTTAATGCAAGGCTCATGAGCTACATGATCACAACAACAAAATTCCCTAATTGTTCTTTTCCTATATAGCACTCTTTAGCATATTTTCTGTCTTTTTATATATGTAATCATAAGAATATGAGAATTGTTGTATGTAGGATTGACTATATCTTATTGAGCCAAGAGGCTTATTCTACAACCCAATATGACTTGTAACATTGTTCGTCCATCATCAAAGTTGAAATTTTGGTCAAGTCGGCCCAAAAAAAAAAAAAAATTGTACAAAACATTTAAATAATGCCTGCTCATAAAAAAAATGCAAATGAAGAAATTGAATCCCTCTCGGCTCATGTTAGTTCCATATTTAAGATAGATCTATACTGATATATCTAAACAACTCTAGATAAAATGTCTAATCTAAATCAAACTTATTTCTGATATAGATAACATCACTACTAATTGCTTAATTAAATTATATCTTTTCTACATCTTTTACCCATAAATAAATCCAACCATTGCTTTATTTCATATACCAATATGCCTGGCAATGAAACACATAAAAAAAAAAAAATTTAGAATTAATTACTCTATCGAGAATTATGTCCATTCGACTTGAACCACCTTTACGTATAATTTATTAAACCTTTGACCCAAGCTAAAATTGATACTTTGCAAGATAGCTAAAAAGGAAAAAAAAATGAGTATTTTTTCTTTCAACTCATTTATGTGGATGATTATTTTTTCTCCTTCATCTTTTACAATCCATCAACAATAAATGCAATTATAGTGCAGATTACAACAAGAATTATATAAATAAAATAAGAAAAGTTTATTAAAGAAATAAGTCATAAAAAAATAGATTTATTTAATATAAAAAACCAATTTAAAGTCCTATAAAATTCATTCAATACTAAAAAGAATAAAGAATAAGTTGTTTAAGTCATTATTGTATGGTTGAAAAGAATAAAGAATAAGTTGTTTCATTTGGTCCAGATTACTTAAAAAGTCATTATTGTATGGTTGAAGCATTGTAGAATTAGTAGATTAAGATTGTGTAAATTAAGATGAACTTTACTCTACTGTCCTTTCTGTTATTTTTATTATTTAGAATATTTAGAAGAAATTTTAAAACCAAAATTTTAATTTTTTTATAATTTTAAATAATAATAAAATATTTTATAAAAATATTAAATATTTAATAAATTAAAATATAAAAATAAAATAAAAAACCATAAATAATCGAAAAAAAATCCTAACTAGAGAAGATGTAACCAGGGATAGGGTAGCAACCATGAAAGGAAGGGCGGGGAGATATTAGGTAAGTATTTAATCTTATTTATGGATATGATTTGGCCCAATTTGTTGATATCATTTCGACACGGTCTCCATTTCAATGTAACTAAATACTTTAGGCGCCAGCTTTTAAGTAAAGTGATCCTTCAACTAGTCATGGTTATCATGACATTCAAATGTCAACAATATCATATATATGGACCATTGTTTAATTTTAATTTAAGACAAACTCTCAACCGGAGAGTCCATAATCAATAACCCATTATGGTTTACATTTTAATCAAATTCTCACTGGAATTGAAATTTTTGCATAATTTAATGGTTATAAACAAATTTCAAAACATTAAGTTTATTTATATCTTTAAAAAAATCATTTTAAATCATAAAAAACTTCCATTTTCTTAAAATAAATAAATTATTATTTATAAATAATTAAAAAAAAAAAAAAAAAAAAATATGAGTAAATATGATATGTAAATATGGCTCATGTGATATCGGAGTCTGTGGGTTCGTTTTTCTCGGATATAAGGAAACAAGGTAACAGCTCAAGACCCAAAGATATCTGGTAGGAATGAAAGTCTGCCTCTTACGGACCATCATCGGGTCATTCTAAGTGGCATAATTAAGTCTTCCCTTACAAACCATTATTGGATTATTCTAAATAGCATAATTAAACCTGCCCCTTAAAAACCATCAACAAATTATTCTAGAATTTTCCTTAAATAATAATGACGAATCAACATACATGAGATATTAACAGCTAAAAATATCTGTGCTCACTCCTAATTTCACAATTGACCAATTGACAACCGAAAACAGAACGCACCATAGATAACAATAACCCTATGGGCATACATTATTTGGATTTGGGTTTCATAGAATCTAAAAGTCTCTATAAATGTCGGGAAAATATCACATGGAACCCCCAAAGTAAATATATTAGAGAGAATTATGATAGAGTGTTAGTTGCACAACATGCTTTTGGAAGTCTTCGAAATTTCAGAATTAGGTTTTTGATATACTAGGGTTTTGGAAGAGGAATATGCATATATACGGGGAGAAACTGAAACAATTTATCTTTACAGACGGTGTTAGTTATTACCACGGAGGTCGTCTTTCTTATCTCGCTTTCTGTTTCACTAGAGACATCAGATTGTTCAGGGTTTTGTGATTTGAGTACACAGTGAGCATTATTTCTGTATAAGTTTTGTATAGTTAGAGCTTTAGATCTGTTGTGAATGACGATGGCTTCTTATATGCGTCGCCCATTAATTGTTTCACTTCGTTTCTCTTATTAAAATGTAAATATTTTTGCTATGGATCTGTTCATGAACTTTCCTGTGTTTATTTCCTGGGTGTGTTGGGTTTTTTGGGCAATTATGTTTTCTCTATTTTGGAATCAGGGTTTTTCATGTTTCGTTAACCTTTTTTTTCTTCCTCCGAATTCTACTCTATGGATTTATGCTTTTTGATTTGTTAGTAGAAATTTTAATTGGGACTTAGGGTTTTTATGAGACATGGGCTATGAAGGGAAAAGTGTGTATATAGCGAGCACGCCGGATGAGGAATGAATTCATAGACCTGTTCTGAATCACATAATATTGAAGATTCAACATGCATCACCAGCTGACGGTCGCCCTAGCTATATACACTCCCTCTGTTTCTCAAAATGCCCCCTTTATCCTTTGTTCTGGTTGTGTGATTTTTGTCCTTTTTTTGTTCATTTTTCTTTTCCGAAGCGTCACAAGCGTTTAGCATTTTTCATCGCATTTTTGTGCTTTTGTTTACTGGCTATTTTCAGATCTATTGGTTTTTGAAGACGTGTAAGGTTTTATGGGGTCACCTCGTCCACCAGAACCGAGATTGTTGTTGATTTAGGGTTGATTTAGGGATTTTGCAAGGCATCATTTTCTTATGGTAACGAATACGTGATAACATTTATCCTACGCCATTTTAAAATTCTCTGGATGTTGTAAATGCTTTCGTTTGCTGGAGTTGCTTTTGATTTGTTTACATGGTTCTGAGTCCTATGGGTTGTTCGGTAGGAAAGTCTTTTTGACCATGATAGAGTGAAATTTCCCATTTTGCCATCAACAATTTATCATTTAAGGTTTCACATATTTTATTCTCTGATTTGCCATTTAGATTTTATATATTGGATTTTCTATTAGGCTTTCTCTTAATGCAGTTGAGGTGGATCAGATCAATCAATATATGACCACCTAAATACGTACAATGCTTGACCTATGTGCGGCTTGTTCACTGTCTGTTCATACAAGTTTAGGTGAAGTAATTGCCTAGAAGCTATTTTTTGTCATGGCCTTCAAATGAAGGCCCTTTATTTTGACCATGAGCTCTTTAAAGTCTTACCTGTGTGTGTGAACATATTTATAAGGCCTAGGTAATCAAACAGGGCCAAGTAATTAATCTGAACAAAACATTGTCCAACCCACATGTTACATTTTAAACAAAGAAGAATTAACAGAGACTCAAGGCCAACAAAAAGAATCAAGAAAATCACCGCGAGTATCTCTTGTGAAAATCAGTAGGATCATTATGCACTTGAACTCCATACATAAACAAAGATAACAACAAAGAATTAATAGAGATTCAATGACATTCAATGAAATCAAAAGCAAGGGTCATTGTGCACTTGAACTCCATGCATAGGCAAAGAGTCAACATGGACTAAAGGATCTCTTATGAAATCAGAAGTAGGATCATAAGCACTTGAACTCCATACACATAAAGAGAAAAACAAAGAACTAACAGATACTGAAGACTAAGTCCAACAAAAAGGAACAAGAAAATCACTCCCAACTACCTCTTGTGAAATCAGAAATGGGATCATTATTCACTTCCAACTCCATACATAGACAAAGAGAACAACAAAGAATTAACAGAGATTCATGGGCAACAAAAGGAACAAGAAAATCACTGCATTTATTAGATTTTAGATTAGTAGAAACTTAATTGACTCAAAAGCCAACAAAAGGAGCACAAGTGTCCTTGATTCGAAGTCATATCACGCAAAAAGAGAGATGTGTGACAGCACGAAGTCCTTCATTTATGTCCAACATTTACGAAGGGTAGTTGGTTGATGCCAATTGGACAATAAATGAGAGTCGGTTGATATGCCAATTGTTCAATAAATTACTTACCTTAAGTGTGCTTACGACAACTATGTACATTAAGATGCCCTCATGACACCCCGTCTCAAAGTGATGTGATCCTTGGGGAGATGAAAGGGAGGTTCAACCTTAAAATGCATCTTAAACAAAATGGAGGAAAGGAGAATTCAAAGTAACTCCTTGCATCACAAGGACAGCTTTTTTAACCCCAAGCAAGTCTTTGGCAATCGCTTAGTGAAGATGTCCGCAACATGTAACTTAGTGCAATAACATTGCAAATCAATAGGGCCCATGAATCATTGGATGTAATGCATTTGGACTTCTGTATGTTTGGTGCATTGATTAGTGAGTTGCTCCTTGGAATTATGGATATCTCTATGATTATTCCACCAAATTAGATTAGGTTGCACATGCTGAAAATTAAAGTTGGGGAAAACTTCGAGAGTCCAAATAGATTCCTCAACACATCACTCTTTTCTAAAGCCAAGACTGAAGACATCACTAGAGGTGGACTTGTGGTCATTTTGATCACCAATCCAATCAAAATCGATATAATCCACTAAATCTGCATGTGCACCTCTCTAAGTTAGTGAAGTTATTGTTCTGTGGCTTTCTAATGAAGCTTATATGATTCCTTTATAAACCGGGGAACTAAGGCAGCTACATGGGAAATATTACTATCATTGTGAGTCGAGTACAAGATTACTACCATGGTGAGTCGAGTACAAGAGGTTGCCAACAAGTTGCTAATACAAAATAAGATTAACCAAAGGAGTGTAACATTTTTTTCACAACCTAATCTCTAACAAAAATGGCATGGGTGTAGATTTGTAATCTAATGTATGAAATTTTGATCAGAGACCATAGACATACTTGGGTTGAGACTTATCCTAAATGTAGATTGACATACTTGGGTTGAGACTTGTCCTAAATGTAGATTGAGTGATTTGTGATTCAAGAAACTAGTAAAGGGGCCTCAAGTCTATCATGTTGAATTGTTAATGATCAACAAACTTCACATTATCAATCAATCAATGAAAACAAGTGAAAACCCAATGAGAATGAGATCATCCACATAGAGAACAAGAGAAGTTCACTATATTGCCACAAAATACAGAGATTTGAATCAGGGTGGTATCAAGAAAATCCTAAAGAGAGAAGAAGCCACAAAATACAGAGATTTGAATCAGGGTGGTATCAAGAAAACCCTAAAGAGAGAAGAAAAGAATCCAACATGTTGTAGCGGCTTGTTTGATACTATCAGAGGATTATTTAACCTTAAACACAAGTGAATAGTCAAATCTAAGAATTGCTCCATGTATATCTCTTTCTACAAATCTCTATGAAGAAAGACACATTTGACATCCATATGGTGTATATTCCACTTAGAAGATACAACTATTGAGAGAACAAGGTGAATAGAATTCATTTTAGCCATAAGTGCAAAAGTTTCAAAATATTCAATGCCATCAACATGAGAAAAACCCTTAACCATGGATTGAGGAACAACTGACTCTTATCTATAGTACCATATGTAGCATATTCAATTACCAATTTTTTCCTTTGGAAGAGGGACCAAGTCCCAAGTGCTATTTTTCAACGAAGAACTATACTCATATTCCATTGTTGTCTCCCACTCTACCATGCCATGAGCCTCATGAAAATCCTTTGGATTTGAAGCACTAACAATAAATACTCAATGAGTTCTTTGAAAAGACGTCGTAGTTCTTCTTTGACCCCAATTAGGAAGTGGAGGAAGAACTTCATTATGTTGTACTTTAAGATCACTATCATTTGCAAGGGAAGTCAACTTTGAAGGAGGAATACCATATGAAGATGCAAGATGTTGAGGGTTATGTTTATCATTGAATGATCAATTGATCTAGGCGGATCTTCAAAATGCTCAGAATTTTACAATCCCAAATGCTCTCAAAACCAACGCCAAGTCGGAGAGCCCGTTGCGCTGATTCTGACAATATATTCGATTTCGAAAATGACGTTCATATGAAAGAGAAAACACAATCTGAAATTTATGGCAAACAAGCAAAAAAATGTTTCGAAAATGACCTTCGTAGGAAGGAAAAAACACAATCTGAAATTTATGAAAACACAATCTGAAATTAAATTTATGGCAAACAGGGAAAAAAAGTTTCGAAAATAACCTTCATAGAGGGCAAGTGGTAGTCTTTCAATGTGAAAATGTTTCGAAAATGACCTTCATACAGGGCAAGTGGTAGTCTTTCAGCGTGAAAATGTTTCGAAAATGATCTTCATACAGGGCAAGTGGTAGTCTTTCAGTGTGACACGTGGTAGTCAACATGAGTGGTCAAAGATTGGTCAGATACACAGCAAGTGGTAGTCTTTCAGTGTGACACGTGGTAGTCAACACGAGTGGTCAAAAATTGGTCAGATACATGGCAAGTGGTAGTCTTTCAGTGTGACACGTGGTAGTCAACACGAGTGGTCAAAAAATGGTCAGATACATGGCAAGTGGTAGTCTTTCAGGTGACACGTGATAGTCAACACAAGTGGTCAAAAATGGTCGGATACTGGGCAAGTTGTAATCTTTCAGTGTGACACGTGGTAGTCAACACGAGTGGTCAAAGATCGGTCGAATGCGCAGGGTCGGGGTCGAACCCGCGACCTACGCCAAAATAGTGCAGAATGTTACTGATACGCCATGTCTTTCAATTTTTAAAACATGGGCGCAAACATGTATTTCTTGTTTTGTAGTTTAGCAAGTTGGGGGTAAGTTTGGCGGAGCCCGCCACATCCGGCAGCCCCACCAACCCAAAGACTTTGGTGTATATCGGTGCTAACAACCAGTTTAAATGGCGGATCACATATGGCGCGGGATACGAAGGCTACGTGGCAACCAAAGCTATGGTTCAAACGGCGCGGAGCACGAAGGTCAAGTGGCAACGGAGTTATGGCATTTCAGATGCCATGGGTTGAGGTTTGGTTCCACCGCCACGTATATGGTTACGACTTATGCTATATTCATATAAAACGCCAACCCATAGTCATTATACCATCTACTATATATGTTTCAATGAGCCATATTTAATACGTATTGCAATAATATCATATGGTTTTCAAACCATAATGCGCCACATTTTAATATTGTTACATCTAAATGCCATATTTATCAATAAAGTCGGGGAGGTCCACGGGTTTGACCCCGGGACCTGCTCAAGAACTTATAAAGTGATGTTCCACTGCGCCGTCAGAGATAGAGTTACATAGCGAGACTGAAAAATATATAATATTAGTGAGGCTGAAGACCATGTAATATTTATGCTTGCACATTCTTTTTTGGCCATAACTTGGCCATATTTGGGCCTTTTTTTAGAACGGAGAGTTCCATATTTGGGCTTTTTTTAGAACGGAGAGTTCCATTGGAGAGGAGAGGCCAAGGCCTCTATTCTGATAGTAATCAACAGTTTCTACGTGTACAGTCGAGAATGTCTAATTTTTATGTAAAGAGTTTTTTTTGAGCATTCCTAATATAATAGACGCTCATTGGAAGCAGACCCGGAGACGTAGTCCAAGGGGACAAACTCTGTCATCAATGTTTGTTGTGTTTGATTCTTTTCTTGTTGTTTTTCATGTTTATTTTCAGCTCTTAAGTTTATGTTTAAGGCACTTAAAAACTCAATTTTCTCTCATTCATTCACATAAAAGCAACCTTAGTTTATATTTGGTGAAATTGAGCAAATAGTCAATCCTGTGTTTTCGAATCATCAACTCATGTGTGTTGGGATGAAGTAATCTATACCTTTTAACATCTTATAGGTAGCCAACAAAGATGCAAGGCTTACTTTGTATGTTCATTTCCTTATAAATTTATTTGGGGATATAGACACAAGCATTACACCCAAAAGCTTTGGGATGACCTACAAAAGGTTCTATTCACTCCAAGCTCCTTCTAGGGTCGCTCTTGTGTGCACTTTTGAATGTAGTTGGCACAATTAATGGCTTCAACCCAAATTGTAGGGCAAGACCTCTAGAATGGAATTGGAATTTGCTATCTCCCTTAATATACAATCATTCCACTCAATGATATCATTTTGATGTGGACTATAGGACATGTTATGTTGCAATAGCATACCTTCGATGACACAATAGTCTTCTAACTTTTTGGTTGATGTATTCATAGTCATTTAATATATTTACCAATTTGCTTTTCAACTCAGTTTTTGTATACAAGAAAAATGTCAAAGGATTCACTTTTGTTCTTCGAAAAGTAGACCCAATTGCATTTCAAGTAGTTGTTGATGAATGTTAGAAAATAGTGAGCCCTTAGAAAAGAGAAAAGAACTTACAATATCATTGTGCACAAGTTGACAAACTCCATAAGCTATAGAAGATTTCTCTCTATCAAAATTATACGGGGGATGGTTGCCAAAAAGGCACTTAGTACAAACACCATTAAAAAAGAAGATATGTAAAATATCAATCACTATATTTTGCATAGTCATTGAAGATGATGGTAATTTAGGTGAGAAAATCACTCAAACCATAGTCTACTTAACTCATTTGACTAAGTAATACATTGATAGGCTACTCCAATGCAAAATGATAAAATGAGTACAAGATTCAAGACTTCCCTGAACAAGAATTGACAATATGATAAATTAAGAGCAAGTTCTTTAAAAGATCAAGAACACATGAGCATTGTTGAGCATGCCATTTATCACCTCAATGGAACATTTCCCTCAAATAACCAGAGGTGAAGTGTTGCTCTTAAAAATATGCTTAGTGTTGCACAAATTAATGGAGGAAAGCAAATTCTTATGTGCAACAATATAAGGTGTTGTTCAAGAATCAAATATCCATTCAATTGAAAGGAAACTTGCAGCAGCAAAGAGATATTTATCTCTTATATCATTGCTTGAAGAAGATAGATTGGCATTTAAATTGTGTTTCTTCATTTCTGAATACAAAAAATCAATTGACATTTAAATTGTGTTTCTTCATTTCTAAAGACAAAACAATCAATTGACATTTAATTTGTTTCTTCACTTTTTAAGACAAAACAACAAATATCTTTAAGCAATGAGATTTTGCTTCTTTTCAATAAAGCATATTCAAGAGGGATTTGCCTTTAAAATATTTCGTATGTCAGGGATTTGAAGAGTTACATTACTTTGCATTTCTTTTCATTTAGAAGCATTTTTGGTTATATTCTTGAATTTAAAGATGAGTTCGCTACAAGATCATGAGACCTAGAATTTTTGGAGCAAAGAGCATCCCTTTGGATAAGTTTACTTTGTTTGTGAGTAAGTTATTCAAAATAAAATGTGGAAACTAACACTAAATAAGACTAACCTAACTTATCAAGGAACACAAAAGTGAGACATTCATCATTTTTCTCAATATCACAAAATTTTAATTGAAGTTGAAGAGATTTGAACTTGGAAATGAATTTTTCAAATAGTATGAAAATAAACTAGTTAGTTCACTTTCTAGATGATAACCACAAATTCCATCTGTGTTACCACATAGTTGTTCAAGTTGCTTCCATTCTTCATAATGAAACAATAGTTAGAGTGAGAAGGAAAGATACACTAAACATAATGCTTCCTCACAATGATTATGCCATTTAATTTTTTCAATATTCTATGTTGATTCTTCTTCTTTTTATTATCTATAATAAACATATATAGGCCCTTCATATATTCAATTTTATGTAATTCCTAGAATGTTTTTTGCAAGATTTGTGTTGTGTTTTAATTGATTTTTTTTTAATACACAATAGAAAATATAGTATTAATAAAAGGATTGGACCCATAGTTTACAACAAAAAGTGAAAAGGGTGGCTACCTACCATGATGTGGCCATTATGTGGTCTAATATTTTTCTCAAAAATAAATAGTCTAATAAGCTTACTGACTAGGATACATGAATAGATACAAAGTGTACTAAACAAATATGAAATAGAAGCTAAATGCTTAACCATATCCAAAATTAACATGTCAAACAAATTTTACATGTTGAGATGAGAACCCAGGTTTGTGGTTTCTGTGTTGGTGATGTCCTTTGATCTTGGAGCTGATGGTGGGATGTGTTTCCTTCCATCATTATGTGCATTCAGTGTCAATGTTAGTGAAATATTGGGTGAGATTGTTGAAATCTCATCATGTTGTTCCACCAAGGAAATTTCCTTCTAATGAATAAGCTCCCACGCCAAGGTTTTAAAGCATCCAATTAAAGTTTCTACAGAAAAACATTCCCATAGCTAATTCAAGCTTGAAGTTAACACTTCTCTCTTGATTACACGAGGAATCCAAATCACTTTTGAAGTGATAGGTCAAAGCGAAAATGTTGTCCTCATGTCTCTATAAAAAGAGATGCATTTCCTTTGATCCTTCATGGACACAAAGAGAAGAATTTTAGTTTCAAGAATGGAAAATTGTAGAGGAGGCCATTCCAACCAAAAGAAGAAAAACATAAAACTTCAACTAAACTTTACTATACTTAGGTTGTCGACAAGTCTAGGCTTGCTTTGGAATTTTTGATTGAAGGTTGTCAAACATTCTAAGAAGAATGATGCTAAATCAACCTACCAATACACACTAAGGTCAAATTTTGCATTCCTCCCCCGAGATAAAAATAGGGTGATGGACACGATAATCCCACCTCCTCACCAAATATCTAAAGTATGGCATTCATTAAACAACATGTGAATTAATGAGAATACGTGACAAAGAGTGTGAGGTTTTATCCCTCCTATTCAGGGTTCATGTGAAGGAATTATCAATCTAGATGCCATCTACCTTAATTATTCGTTGACATATATTGGAATAAATGGGCTATGCAATTATATATTCATATGCATGATCATTAACATATAATAAACCCCTTTTTTTTTCCTAGTTGTTGCATTTGCTTTAGAGTTCACCATGGTATCATGATCACTAAGGACATAATACCATGCTACCTCTTCAATGTCACCACTTATTTGTTGAACCCTATCCAATGTGGAAGATAAATGAGAGTCTAAAAGGATTTTAATTATTCAACATGTGTTGGATAAAGAGATGAGAGTCCCCCAACATTGTGAGATTTCTTATGCGTAAAATGATGACTGGAATGAGTCCTCACAAAACTACGTAGGCTTCTACTTAATTCTTTGTCATGAGAACCAAACTCCATTTATAAGTGCACACCATTCCCCAGGGTTAATAATAGCCCCTATCACCCCATAAAATCATTAACAAAAAAAAAAAAAAAAAAAAAAAAAAAAAAATACAAAAAACAAAAAACAAAAACAAAAAACAAAAACAAAAACAAAAACAAAAACAAAAACAAAAAAACAAACAAACAAACAAACATGAACCTTCATGTTGTATTTTAAGTATTATATATATTTTGTTACAATAATTTTACATTCACCTTCAAAACATCAAAACATTATGCAATGCCATACATCCTCAAAAAAGTACTTTGCTCTTTCTTTTCTTCATTCATAATTCACATATTAGAATTATTGTTTTCTATTTTCATGGACTTGTTGTAGTGTTCAACAATCCCCCATTTATTTATACTTAGTTATTCATAAATAATGGGGACCCTTCTTCTCTTTTAATATTTTTTTTCAAATTTTAATAAAAGTTCGGACTACTAGTGTAGCCCCTTATTGTTATTAGTGAAACCCCCTTATTGTATTGTTGTGCCCATGTAGTCCCCATATTGTTATTATTGTACCCCTTAGAAGCCCACTATTTTTATTGTTGTGCCCTTAGAATATTATTGTTGTGTCGACTCTGATTATATTGTGACCCCTTAGACTCCTATATATAAAAAGGAGGTCTTGTCATTTGTATCATCCAAGAATTATTCATTTGTGTAATTTAAAGGATGTTTCCCCTTCGAAGAGGATGATTTTGAAGTCGTTGATCTATCTTTTCTTCTATTTTGTGAGTTGGTTGCATAACATTTGGTTCAGAGCTTTGGATTCTAGTGTTTCTACGAAATTTCAGAAGCTGAAATTAAAACCCATTTGAGATGAAATCTTGATTAACCTCGGATCAAATTTTCAAATCTTTTATTGCTACATTTTTGGACATATGATCCAAGGAAGTTAGGGTTTTTGCAGGCTCCCGAATTACATCCCAAACAATTGACATTGGGAAAATAATCATAACTGTCTCCCTGAGCATTGGATTTAAATTTCATAAAAAGTTATAGAAAGAGGATAGGATGTAGTTTTTTTTGTATCGTTTTAAGGTTCGAAGGTGGAAACAATGACATGTGGAAGGTCATACAAGTTCACTCTATTGAACTAGTCTATAATCAACTCATCGTGGGAGATTTGGCATAACTCTTTCTTGAAGAATCCAATATTGATCAGGATAGTGGGGTTAGAAAGAAGACTCATAGTACTACTAATAGACAAAATATCAAACCTTGGAGATTTGAAATTACAGAGATAAAACAGATTCAATGTCGAGCTCCTACAAAGAGAAAAAAATGTGCATAGTTGTTTTTCAAATTTGCATAAGTTTGGTTTAAAAAATTAGTTTGAAGTGATTCAAATGGAATAGTGAAGAATAGTTATCATTAATTGATGCCTCGAAGAAAGAAAATGGAAACACCTAGTAAGCAACCTGAAATCTCTACCATGACTCATGAAGAAGAGGAAGAAATGCAACATGATATATCAAAATTATGAGACCAAGTGCAACAAGTTACACTCTCACAAAAGTAACAGAAGCTAAGATGGATGGTTTAAAGAAAGGCATGGAAGCTAAGATGGATGGTGTGGAAGCTAATATGGATATTTTAGAAGCAAAACTAAAGGAAAACATTGAAGATTTGAAGAAAGACATGGAAGGTTTGAAAGGAGGTTTGGCAAAGTTGCTACACAAAATACTTCCTAATGGTGAAAAGGTGGTAGAGGAAACTCATGATGAGAACAAAAGTAATGTTAATCATGATTCATAGAATCTAACATTCGATTGAAGACTCGCCATGTTCCAAATATCGATATGAGGAAGTTTGATGGCAAGGATCCCGTAACATGGATACTATAGATGGAGCAATATTTCGATCTCCATAATGTGAAAAACACACAAAAGATACACATGGCAACTTTATATTTGGAACCCAATCAGTTTGTATGGTATCGATGGATTTGCTCTCATAAACAAATTGTCACTTGGTCAATTTTTATGGAGGAAATGATAGCACATTATGAGGATACAAAAAGCAACATCTTCTTTAGCCAATTGATAAATCTCAAACAAAAGGGTTCAATGGTGGAGCACATTGAGGAATTCCAAAAATTGAATATAATGGTAAATGATATTCTAGAGGAGCATAGGGTTGATGTGTTCATAAGGACTTTAAATGATAACATCCAATATGAGGTTCGCCTTTGGGAACCTGATTCATTGGCGAAGAAATTTAGGTTGGCAAGAAAAATTATGTCAACAAGGAAGCCTACCACTCACAACTATAAATATGTAAGTGTTGTTGAAACTAGCCTTCCACAACCTACAAGGTTGACACCAAAACAGTAGGAAGAAAAAAGAGCAAAAGGGCTTTGTTATATATGTGATAGCAAATACACTAAAGGTCATAAGTGTGCTGAGAAGAAAATATTTTACATAGATTGTGAAGAGGAGGGAAAAAAGGAACAAGAAACATCAAAAGAAGAGGATATACACCAGGAACCAAACCTAGAGAAAGAAGAAATGAATTCGACCATATCTTGTAATGCATTGGCAGGAATTACCACTCCTCAACCCCTCAAGATAGAAGGACATATCAAGAAGAAAAAGGTGATAGTGTTGATTGATTTGAGTAGTACCCATAATCTTTTTTCCTTTTTTCAATGGAGTCTTTTGTCCGATATTTATCATGACCGTTACTATATCGGAATCCTTACATATCAGAAATTTTAATGATTGTAACTTTCTAATGCAATCCTCTAATATTTTTCTTCAATATTATTTCTCCAATATGTTGATTTGGAAAGCCCACATGATTTCAAGCTCGCGCACTTAATGTTTGAGAGTGGAGAAGTTATTGTTTTCAAAATCATAAACACTTTCATTCATTTCACTTCGATTTTATGAAGATTTACTTTAAATAAGAGATTGTTGTTGTAAAGCCTCATTATTTGCACTAAGTCCTCTTTGAGTAAAAAAAAATCGCTCATGCCTTTGTTTTCTACTTCAGGCTAGTTCTGATCACCATGGCAATGAATAAATGTCGAAAGCAGGGAAGGGTAAGAAGAAAACTATAGTGCAACAACAATATGGAACTCCTTCAGTTGAAAGCATTGAAGAAAAGATAACTATGCTAGGGCTCTTTTCTTATACAATTTTCTCTAAAGACTTTGGAAAATCATCATGTGAATCGATATATAAACTCTTTGAAGATGAAGGACCCAGGTTTACTCAAAGGAAAACAGCTGCTAATGATTCTACTCCAGTCTCAAACAAAACCTACAACGATGTGGTGAATTCCTTCTTACACAGGATTGCAACCAGACCTAAAATTCTCCCCTATACCGATATGGCTAAGTGGATTGTAGATATTTTGAGCATTGACAATAGGAGAATTATTACAAATATGCAAACAACCATTGGATATTTTGCTAGTGAGGACTTGTAGAGGATTTACCATATACCAAAGGAATAATGAAAATATGACAAGAAATACATTGAGACATTTATGAAAGAACATGAACATGCATCAGATCCGATTAAATGATGCAGAAGGGATCCAAACAAACATAAGTGAGAGGAAAGCAGTAAGTATGCTATAGATTCACTTGTTGGTCCTTATTCTCATGTAGTTTCTATGATGTGTAGGCTTTATGCACAACCTAATACACATAAATTTATTGGCCAATGGGTATCACTTATAGATGGGGCTTTAGAGGGAATTTTTTTTGACTAGGTTACTATACTAATATATAACCTAGCCGCCCACATCTTGGATTTTAGAAGTAAACAAAAGTTCCTGAGAACATATCGCCCCCTTTTACATGAGTCCTTATATCATGGATGCATTGTGTTTTTCCTTGGAATTTTCATCTATGAGTTGGAAATGGACTCTGGAAGACGCAACCCCTATTCATATCTACCATGATATATTTTGGGATTGTTGGGTTATGTTATATTCTTTCCACGACTAACCCACGTAGTGAATTGGGGGGTTAGAGGGGGGCAGAGCCCCCCCTTTGTTCCGCTGATTGCGCAGTGGGGGGGTCACAAGGGGGGCGGGTAGCCCCCCTCTACGGGGTCCAGGGCAGCGCCCTGGGAATTTTTTTTTGGACCCTATGTTAGGTTGGGCGAACCTACCTATGGTTTGCGGTCCATGGTTTTGGACGCGATGGTTTTCAGTCCATGGTATTGGATGCTTCGGCATGTATAAATATGTATTGTAACATTGAAAGGAACATAATGAAAAATCAAGCTGGTAGTCCGGTTTTGGGATCCAGTGGGAAATCTCTGTGTATATGTGTTTTATGTGTTATGCTCTCGCATTTTTATTTTTCCTGTGTTTTAGAATTCGTATGCAGGTAATTTTTGTACAGGGTTAAAACCTACATGCCACATTTATATCCATGTTTGGGATTTAGATTGTGATTTATATTAAAATATTAATATAAATAATATGTTAAGGTTAGATTTCTTCCTTTGGTGCAAGAATCGAATTCGTGTGAAGGGGAGGATCAACTTTATTGTTTTTCATGATCCCAAAAGATTAAGGCGTGTTTGTTTTCATTCTTGTTGTGACTCAATAACAAAAGTTTTGAGGAGATTCAATCAAGTGACTTTTTAAAGACACTTTATTTCAATGTTGAATGACCAAATGTTAATGTGTGTGTGTGTGTGTTTTCCGAGGAGAGAAATCAAACTCCCTCTTAGCCTGAGGACTCCAAGGTTTTGTTAGCTTGGATATTTCCTTGCAGTGCCAAGCCTAGAATAGTCTTCACGTGCAAGGAGAGCTCGATAGTGTTGCTGGACAATTCGCATTGTCTAGATGGCTAGTGGGTACAAGTGTGTTGACATTAATGTCAAAATTCATGCTGAGAGATGTGTTGGGAAGTTGGCATTGCCTAATTGTTGGCAAGAGTGTTGGCATTGATGTCAACTGGACTAACGTGAGGGTTTATGGCAATAGATGTGTCAAGATCAGGGGGAGTCCCATGGTTACCGTAGTGCTTTGTAGAGAATCATCACAGTAGCAGGCTTATTAGAGAAGCCATAAAAAGAAGACATTGATGATTGGGAATCCCAGACTTTGGAGGAGGCTCTGCCTCAAGAGACTAGCTCAAATACTCTTGGAGATGTCGCAATTGGTTAATGCTCTAAAATATATCTCAAATGGTATGGGGAACCTTGCAAAATGCCTTTGAAGAGCAGGTTATAGGGAGAAGAAGAAGAGGCAAGGTGGAAAGAATGGCAGAAAGTGTGCAACCATTTCTTAGATAATATATGGGCTCAAAGCCTACATTGGACCCTATCCACTAGAAAGTGCCCAGAAAGAGCTTTCCAACAGTGTGTTGAAGTCTGCAAATGGCTTCCTGGATAAAAAGTTATGGACTACCGAATTTACGGTCTTGAAGTCCTAAGCATGCTGAAATATCAGAGACAACCGAAATATTGAGACCCGATTTCAGAAGATCGGAAGTAATAACAGAAGCATTGGAAGAAGCCGCTCATACATTTTCCTAAGTTATATGTATTGCAAAATAGCGTTGTCTAAATATTATATATTTTGGAGTTTTTAGCCGAAATCTAGCAAAACATTTTTTGGTCAAATCTTGATCCTTTGTTGTTTAAAATGTATTTTTCACCATATATATGATTAAACACCTTGAAAAACCCTTGGGGCACTTGGATTACAAAGAATTCACAATTCAAACTTGTGATTCCAACAAATTCTTGTCGACTTCATGACAAATTTGATCGGAAAGCTTTCCAAAACTATAACAAATAGACAACAACATTACAAAATACATAGGTTTTTAAGTCTATTTTGTAAAATCTATGTTATTAAGTTCTTTTGAAATGTTTTGTGCTTAAATTTAGCTTTTTTATTTTTACTTTGATTTAAAAATAATATTATTATTAATAATATATTTTTAAGGTGAGGTATGGAAGACATCATGTTTGTGGACAAGGGACCTAACTCCACTAAGCAATTTGACTACTATAATCTAAGGAATTATATATACTCTGCTCCTCTTGATTTGATCTAGTAACCTCTTGAGAAAAAAACAGTTCATTAAACCATTTAAACTATAAAACATTATAATTTTATATAAATATGATGTATTCTATTATAAGTTTTTAGCGATGTTTTTATTTATATAAAATACGAATAACAGTTATTTTTTGATTAATAACTATAAAAATACTCCTTAAATATATTTTAATTTTTATTTTTATCTTAATATAAAAATATCTATCTTAACTAAATAAAAACATTATTTTTATAAATAACTTTAAGAAGAACTCCTAATTATATTTTTAATTTATATAAAATGTTAAACTAATTTATATAAATTAATATTATATAATACTAAAAAATAAAAATCTAATCACATTAAAATAATTTATTTAATTATAAGTAATATATTAAATAATAGAATTGATTAAAAAATATCCAATATAATATATAAACCAATTATTATAAAATAAAAAATAGTATAAATCTATTATAGACAAAATTTTAAATTATTAGATTATACAAATTTAAAAAACTAAATATTAAATATTAAATTAAATGCAAATTTAAAAGTACCTCTTTCGTGGCTATGCTTAATCTCTTGCACAAATATATTTCTGAGATTCTACGGACTTGCTTTAAAGTGGCTATTCTAAGCCATCATCGATTCCTGTGACAAAACATTGGTTAAAACCAAGTTAGAAAAAGCAAGTTAATGGTATCATTTCATAATCATGTGTATTCTGAAAATAGCATTCCTTTCTTCGGCTATTACTCTATTTAAAAGCGTAAAAAAGCTATATTTTAATTATATATATATTAAATAAGAATTTAATTGAAAATATTTAATTCAAAAGTTTCATTGATAAAAAATTACTTTTACTTACCACAACCGTGTGGGTAAATATTGTTTAAAGATATTTTCCAGCTTCATTTTCACGTTATCATCTTCCCATGGTATGTTTTCCCACCAACGAAGTGGATATCCTAATATTGCTGATAAATTTGGCAGCATTTCCATTCCATTAGGAAATCTTTTCAAAGAAAAGCACTTCCTTATCTTCAACACACGGAGCTCAGGTAGTGTCCTCGCATCCCACACTCCACTGTTTGATGGTCCAGCTAGACTCTCCAGCATATCTAGATCTTTGAGAACCAGCTTCTGTAACGTTAAATAACCACTCGGAACCCTGCCAGGGCTCCCTATCCCCAACTCTCTCAAATTCTTGCAGCTATACAATGTTAGAAGCTTCAAATTTGGCATCCACTCCAATGGAGACAGCTCCGTTATGTTCTTGCACCCGTACAAATATGTTCAAACTTGCAATTAGGCAGACTTAACCCTTTGTAATGCCATAGTGTAAAACTCTGCAGCTTCTTAATGTTCTGCATGTCTTGTGGAAGATTCTCCATGATTTCATCTGAACTATTAGGTTGGTAGGACAAATCTAAGTGCCTCATCTCCGACCAGGTTTCCATTATGCCATCTTTAAATGCTGACTTTGTTCCATCCTGGGACGGTTCTACCCATACCGACAACTCCGTCAGGTTTTTGAGACCCTTCAAACTCCAAATACTTGCAGGCGCTTCCTTTTCCAAACTTAAAAATGTGCCTAACGTGAGGCTGCCCAATGAATTAAGTTCAGAGATCTCACGTGGAATCATCTGCAACGACTCACATCGGGCTGAATAAAGACCTCTGAGATTTTGAAGCTGTCCAATCGTAGAAGGTAATGATTCTAGAGATCTACAATCTGTAAGATACAAAAATTGAAGCCTAGAGAGATGGCATATCTCTTTCGGCAAATCTTTGATGGGGAGCTGTCTTAATGAGAGAAACTCAAGCAGTTTTAGCTGCCCAATTGAGGCTGGGACTGAAGTTATTTTGGTGCAGCCGGACAGATCGAGAACCCTGAGAGAGGTTACGCTGAGTAGAAATCCAGACGGAAGCTCTTTCATATTTGGATTATTCATTAACATGAGACTCACAAGCTTTGGACATCTCAACTCAGTGGGTAGATCTTCGAAAAGATTATTGGCTAATGATATCCTGCACCAATTCTCACGGTAAACCTCAGGGAAATTTCTTTGATCTTGATTTGCCATGAATAAAGAGTTCTCATCTTTTTGCCCAATGAACACCGCCATATCATGAATACACTCGTCAACTCTCATTGTATTCCTCGAAAATACACTCGTCCACCAACTGACTTGGTGGAAAAGGCAATGGTCTAGAAGGAGTTTGAGGTACTTGCGCCCTATGGCCATGTCCATTAAATAGCTTCCCTGTTTGCTCTTCACTACACCTTCTCCAATCCACATTTGCAGTAATCTGAGCGTAAGAATTTTTTCATCTTGCTTGTACATAGCACAATGTAAAAAGCAGCTCTTCAGGTCTGAATTGGGCAGTGAATCATAAGCATACCGGAGTACTGCATAGAGTTCCGCATCAAGGCGAGGATGAGTTGCTGGAAAAGATGGATCTACCTTTTGAATGGAAGATAAGCAATTGTCCCATTCATCTACATGTTGGGTATTTTTGCTTCTGTTTGGGATGGGAAAATACCAAAACCATAAAATATAAAACACAGAACCTATGCTCTGTTTCCTTTGCTCCAAGATCTTTTTGCACAGAGAAGTCTTTTAAAAATAATTACAGAGCCAAGAGTATTTCACCACCATAAAATTTCCATTCATTAAACAAAAACATTTACATATTCATCATCTTTTACTCAGAGGGATTCACCAAAACATTTTCACAAGATTTACTCTGCCTCCTATGAAATTTTACACCACTGTGTGTAAATATTTCATTTACATTCACTGCTGTGTGAAAACAAAATTACAGAGAGTTACCTTTTCACCTGTGTGAAACAATCCATGGATTTGGAAACAAAACAACCCACTGGTTTCATTTACTTCTCCTCCTGCACTGCTGTGCAATTTTTACATTGCAATCCAAAACATTACCAGGACAAAATAAATTCTTTTCACTGCTGCTGCATTTTTCTTTTACATTTCAAATCAAAACATTTTTGCACATCTGTGCATCTCCTGCAACATAAAATTTACTCTGTTCTCCTTTTGGAATTTCCCTGTTCTTCGTTCGCTGCAGCGAACACACATACATATTCCCGTATGAAAACTCACACAACACATTTCAACTTTTTACAATGCGCCATTACACATATGTTTTACAATCCCCGTGGTTTTTTTTACATAACAAAAAACATTGGGTCAACGCTTATATTAAAACATATATAAAAAAGAAATAAAAAAATAAACTTACGTTTTCGACCCATACTCCGTGTTAAATCGCCGTAAATAACATTTAAGACTTTACCCAAAAACTATGTCAGTCGTTAATCATAAGGTATGGAGTATATTTAATTTTCAACGGGCTGGCGTACTTTGGACAGGTTTAAACTGCACTGTCCTTTCCCGGAGGTCAAACGGCGGACAGCAGACATGTTTAATCGAACGGATATCGGAAGAGGTAAGTTGGGTGCTAGATACCTTCCGACGGATTGTCAGTGCTGATGTCAGGCCAGCATCACTTGCTGGACAGTTGTCAGCTCCAGATTGCATCGGAGCTCGATGCACGGAAACCACTTCACTCTGATGGGTGGTGCGATATGAGACCGGCTGGTTTTGATTTACTGCGTGGTTTTCTGCCCTGTTGACTACTGACCGCGCGGGGTTGGTGAAATTATAGTTTTAACACTCCCCTTTAATTTCACTTGCTGGGCATTCGGTCATACCCAGACACTTCCTCAAAAATTCAAAGCTTTTCTAGTCCAGTGGCTTTGTCAAGATGTCTGCAACCTGTTCTTGTGTCCTGCAATGTTCTAGGACGATTTCTCCATTGTTCACTAACTCTCTGATGTAGTGAAACCTTGTATCAATGTGTTTCGTTCTCTTATGAAACACTGAATTCTTTGACAATGCAATAGCTGAGCTATTGTCACAAAAAATCACTATCGCTTTTGCCTGCTCTTAGCCTAAGCTTCTCAACATCCTTCTCATCCAAACTGCTTGACATGCTGCTGCTGTAGCTGCCACATATTCAGCCTCTGCTGTAGACAATGCTACAATGGACTGCTTCTTAGAAGCCCATGAAATGGCTCCTGAACCCATATTGAAAACATAACCGGAAGTGCTCTTCCGATCATCAACACTTCCAGCCCAATCACTATCTGTGTATCCAACCAAATCTGAATGTTCTGAGACATTATATAAAATTCCAAACATTTTGGTACCTTTCACATACCTCAAAATTCTTTTTGCTGCTTGCCAATGTGCCTCCTTTGGCCTCTCCATGAATCTGAAAATTAAACTAACAGCATACATAATATCAGGCCTAGTTGCTATTAAATACATAAGGCTGCCTACAATACTCTTGTACAAACTAGGATCAAAATCCTTGCTGTTGTCCTCTCTGCTGAGTTTTAATCCCATCATTGTGGGAGTGATCGCTGCCTTACATTCTTGCATGTTAAATCTGCTCAATACTTGATTTACATATCTTGCCTGTGAGATAAAAATTCATTTTTCATTTTGATCTA
>APFE030689291.1:0-34231 GCA_000404065.3 Pinus taeda
GTAGACCAATCATAAACAGATGGTTGCGCCCATACTGTGTCTACACGAGTCTATGATTATGATGTATTATGAAATCATTCCTGCATCAGAGTAGTTAGTCCAATAGTTAAAGTTTTGATCTGAGTATGGGAATGCCTACCTCAGTGATGATATGATCTTATACATGTATTTTGTTTTGAAAATTGCAGGTTCTGGCCGGGCTCTCTACAAGATGATCCTCGAAATGATAAAATACTTCACCCTTCCTATATGATATAACACCCTTATCTATTACAGGCTTCGTACTTTAGGGGGCAATCTGTTACACTGAAATTTGTCACCATGACTATCTGCAGTTAATATGGCTCCATCAATAGTCATATTATCCTCCTTGTCAAGGCTCATACCTCTACTCTTCATGTCAAACTTCAAAAAAGAGAGAAAGTCACTTAAAAGCATGTTTATCTCTGGTTACGCAGGTTCTCTCTACCTTGCCTGCATGTACGCATCCGAAACACACTGTACATGTGTACTTGTACGCTCTGTAAGCTAAAGGATGGGTGCGTACCCCTGGAAAGGTCAAAGGGCGCGAGTTTCATCTTTAAAAAGTTACTTGTGGTCACTTCTAGAGCCTTCTAGAAGAACATTTGACGTGTATTGAGCGCCTCCAGATGGTTCATGCATCCCTATGATAGAGGAACTTATCCCATCAAGAGAGGAGCTACCCCATCCAAAAGAGGGGCTTATCCCATTGATGTTGGACCTGAATAACTTCCTCTAGAGCATTATAAATACAGGCATTGGGCCAGAGGAGGGGAGGTTGAAAGCTGAACATTTCAAAGGGTAGATGCTACTGGAATTAGGACTTCCTTGTAGAAGCTTGTGAGGAGAGATTCCCATCCTTTATTGTTTCATTTGGAAGTGGGTGAGCTTATCAAAATAAAGGAAAACTCTTGTTGGACCCTGGGAGGAACTTGCACAACACCAAGGCTCAGGTTGTAATGGTTTCTTTTGTTTCCTATTAATACAAATAAGTCCATTCTTCTCAACAATTTGTTATTAATGAGTTGTTTCATAAACTCCTTGGTCTGTATGTTGAATATGTTTTATTTTATGAGATATTCAGGTGCTATGTAATCGTTTGATTGTTAGTGAATGCAGGTTTCGAAGTGAAGGAGGAGCTAATCCGGATCGACGAGGCTGGACTACTACAACAGCATTGGACTACAGGTAGGATCTAAAACACTTGATTTCTTGTATGGTAAATGCATGTTTAGAGAAGGATTGCTCTTAATTGTCTTGTTTGTCACTAGAAAGTCTTAGGCTTCTAGGGAGATTGGTTTTGTCCGCAAGATTAACTCTTTCCGCATGACAAATTAAGGTTTTTAGAGTATAGTTCCTTGTTAGGTAGATTGTAGAGAGTAGTTATGAGCATAGTTCCCTATCTTGTGTCAAGCTCGTTTAAAAAATGAAACAAGGGTTTTGAGGATAGTTACTTTCCTGTGTCAACCTCACTAAAAAATGAAACAACTCCCGCGATTCTTTCCAATATTTTGAAAGTAAACATTCATTTCATCCACCTGGTTGAATGCAATGAAGCTTGGGGGGCATGTACCTCGATTTGCGTCATTATTCTGGGGGCATGCGAACTTATAACAAGCATAGTTTTTCATTTCAAGCTTGCGTAAACATGAAACCGAATCCGAGCATAGTTCTTTTCCTGTGTCAAGCTCGTTAAAAAAATGAAACAAATCCTCCTCTAATTGAGTCGAGAGTTTGAATAGACCTCATAGATGATAAGTTGTATATTTAGGTTAGTTATTTCAGTTTTTTGCTTAGTTTTCTTACAAGTTTTAGGTCAAGTCTTTCAAATGATCTCGTAATTGAACCTTCATTTCATCCAACTGGTTGAATGAAATGAAGTTGGGGGGCATGCGCTCTAGCAGTTATGCTTAGGGGGCATCAAGCACAGTTTTCTCTCTGTTTCAAGCTTGTGTAAAAATGAAACTACTTTGAAGTATAGTTTTTCTTTGTTTCAAGCTTTTGTAAAAATGAAACCTATCTCGAGTCAATTTCAGTTATTTTCAAGACTCGTTAAACTCATGAAAATCCCGAGATTATTTTTGCTATCTATCATTCTCGTAAAACAAATGAAAATTCCGAGTTATTTCTGTGTTTTCCTGCTCGTAAATTAAATTGAAAGTCGGCCATATGAGTACATTTTTATCATTTTTTCGAACTCGTTAAAACTTACGAAAAAGTGAAACCTTAGAGTCACCTTTAAGCTCTTTTCGGACTCCTAAAACATGAAAAGATTGCCGATTTTTTTCTTTTAAGCTCATTAAAACGGAATTAAAAGACGGTCCATTTACAGCTCTTTTCCGACCGTAAAAACATAAAAAGATCGCCGGATTTTTGTCGTTTTAAATTTGATATTGGTTATAAAACGACGTGTCCTTGGTCGCTTTTCTACTTTCTCGGATCAAAGGAACTAATAACGAAAAGTACTCCTTGGTTGTAAAAGATCAAGCGGTTCTCTCAAGTATTATTTTATACTTTTTCGGGCTTGGGAGACACAAATTTACGAAAAAGTCAAACCCTGGAGTCTTCTTAAGTTTTTTCAGACTCTCTAAAAATGAAAAACACCGAGTTTCTCCTATACTGGACTCGTTAAAATTCGACAGTAAAGGACCTGTTCAATTACAAACAGGAATGGACCACTCCTTCTTAGGGTTCAAATCAAAACTAAGTTGGACTCATCCGAAGGATGAGCTTATAATCAAGCATATGTTATCCTCCTCAAGCTTGTAAAAAAAAAAAGAGGTACTTGCCAGAAATGGCGGGGGAAAAGAGAGAAGAATGAGCCTATTTTTTATCCTTTGTCTCAGAAAAACCTTACTACCACTCTTGAACACGACACTTTTCATTCACCTAGGTTGGGAAATCCTTTGCCTCACAGTTGACCAAACCATTGAAAGTCTTCAACCGGGTTATGGGAATTAAATTTGAGTCATTCGTCACCAAACCATATGTTGTGTCGTTATGTGTTCAAGAGGTCTGCAAACAAACATTCAACTGCAAAATACCTATCATCCATTTTACCATCCCTGAGTCAGTCCTTACAAAACATTTCTTCAAATTGAACTATGATTTCGTGTTGTGGGCTTGCCTGCGACGGGTCGCTTTCTATCGACATCAACACATTATCTAGAGAGATGACTTAGAAATCGCCAGTACCTTGAAGTCTGCATGCATCAATGGCAGGTTTCTCGCCTTCGACAACAGTTTACATCATTGACTTGCGATCAAAGGACTCCATGAAATGTTCGACATCGACTCATTCATTCACATCTCATGGATTGTACTGGGTACTTTGAGAACCATTTACATCATTGGTGGTCTCTCTCACACTTGTTAACAATTTACATCATCGACTAGTAATCAAGTGGTTTCTACCATGTTCGACATCGACTCATTTATTCGCATGGCTAGAATCGTACCAATTCGGGAATTAGAGATGAAGACCCTGGATCTAGTTTCCACCATCCAGGCTGCGAGGAGTTTTGTATTCATTATATTGTAGACCAATTATAAACAGATGGCTGCATCCATACTGTGTCTACATGAGTCTATGATTATGATGTAATATGAAATCATTCCTGTATCAGAGTAGTTAGTCTGTTAGTTAAAGTTTTGATCTGAGTATGGGAATGCCTACCTCAGCGATGATATAATCTTATACATGTATTTTTGTGTTGAAAATTGTAGGTTCTGACCAGGCTCTCCACGAGATAATCCTTGAAATGATAAAGTACTTCACCCTTCCTAGATGATATAAAACCCTTATCTATTACAGGCTTCGCACTTTAGGGGGGCAATCTGTTACACTAAATTTGTCACCATGACTATCTGCAGTTAATATGGCTCCATCAACAGTCATACTATCCTCCTTAGCAAGCCTCATACCTCTGCTCTCCATGTCAAACTTCAAGAAAGAGAAAAATTCATTAAAAAACATGTTTATCTCTGGGTACGCAGTTTCTCTCTACCTTACCTGCGTGTACGCATCCCAAGCTCATTATACCTACGTACTTGTACGCTCTGTAAGTCAAGGGATGGGTGCATACTCCTGTAAAAGTCAAAAGGCACGAGATTCATCTTAAAAAAGTTACTTGTGGTCATTTCAAGAGCATTCTAGAAGATTGTTTGACGTGTATTGAGCGCCTCCAGATCGTTCATGCATCCCTATGAAAGAGGAACTTATCCCATCAAGAGAGGAGTACCCCATCCAAAACAGGGGCTTATCCCATTGATGTTGGACCTGATTAACTTCCTCTAGAACATTATAAATATAGGCATTTGGCCAGAGGAGGGGAGGTTGAAAGCTGAACATTCCAAAGTGTAGATGTTGCTGGAATTAGGACTTCCTTGTAGAAGCTTGTGAGGAGAGATTCCCATCCTTTCTTGTTTCATTTGGAAGTGGGTGAGCTTATCAAAGTAAAGGAAAACTCTTGTTGGACCTTGGGAGGAACTTGCACAACACCAAGGCTCAAGTTGTAATGGTTTCTTTTGTTTCCTATTAATACAAATAAGTCCATTCTTCTCAACAATTTGTTATTAATGAGTTGTTTCATATACTCGTTGGTCTGTATGTTGAATATGTTTTATTTATGAGATATTCAGGTGCTATGTAATCGTTCGATTGTTAGTGAATGCAGGTTTCGAAGTGAAGGAGGGGCTCATCCAGATCGACGAGGCTGGACTACTACAACAACGTTGGACTACAGGTAGGATCTAAACACTTGATTTCTTGTATGGTAAATGCATGTTTAGAGAAGGATTGCTCTTAATTGTCTTGTTTGTCACTAGAAAGTCTTAGGCTTCTAGGGAGGTTGGTTTTGTCAGCAAGATTAACTCTTTCCGCATGACAAGGGGGAAGGGAATATGATTTTGGTAGTGTTAGGGTAGTGATAATGGGAAAAAATGACATAGGGGAATAAGGGACAGGGGTAGGGTAGGAAAAATAACCTTGGCAGCAACAACACTGTTACACAACCCTAGCAAAATGGCTTTTCTTTGGTGTCTTCATGTGTTTGCTTTATGGAATGTTTTTGCATTCAATCACTGGAAATAATCCACCATATCTTAATCGAATTTGATGCACAAATGAGTTTGAGAGCCTACCTTGCAATTAGAGGGGCTTCACAAAAAAGTTGAGGGAGTTTTGGCACGTTCTGGGTGCTTTATCTCTGTGCGTCGCGCCCCTATTTGTGTGCATCGCGCCCTTGTCTGTGTGTGTCATGCTCCGGGTGTGCGTCGCGCTCGTTATGGGCTTCAACGGTGGGCGGGTGTTTTGTGCACCATGCCTTGCGTGTGCGTTGCGCCCTTGTCTTCACCTCCAACCGACTCCAGTTGCTCGCTTAAGCCTCTGACTGTATTCGCCGCGCGCAAAACCCAGTGCGCCGCGCTCTGGGTATGCGTCGCGCACTTGAGAAAACTCGACTGTGGGCAGGCTGCGTGTGCACCACGCCCTCTGTGTGCGCCGCGCTCCTGGTTATATGCGCTGCGCTCTCCAAGGTCACCTCCAACTCAATCAATCGATCACCAATGCACACTCACACCTTTCCAACACTTCTTCAAGACCACAATGCATTTTTTTATGACCCAAATTTGTATATATAGCCTTGGAAGAGATGGGTTTAATTTTTTCCTCTTCAAAAACCCATTTTTCTAATGTTTGAGTTTTGCACTTTTTCACTGACTTTAAAACACACTGATTTTCACTTTCCCTTTGAAATTTTATCTCGAATGATGCAATTATCGGCACTCTTTGCGGGGGTTTCAAGACAAGACATGTGGCCACGAAAACCATGACTGCATCTGAAAAAATCACTTGACGACTTTTTTGAAAATTTTGCCATAAATGACACTGTTTGACTTTTCTTCAAAACAGAGTTTTGAAGAAGAGTCGGAGTCTATCCACATGATATTGAAGCTTTTTGAACCATAACTATGTAAGGGACTCACTCTGGCCTACATGGCTCTACTGAACATGTTCAAGTACCAAATTGATGAATTCCTAGACCTAGACCTCGAAATGACCTTTGTCCTTTAAAGGACCAGACCTTGACTGTCATGGACTTTGATGATGATTGACAAAAGACCTGAGCCAACAGGAGCTGGACATGAGGGGTGAAATGAATATAATGACCTTCTCCATCAGATTATGGCATGCCCCTAGCGAAATGCAACTAGGAGAATGGAGCGGGACACCTAATCATGAAATGCATAAAGAGTTTTGATCTCTGACAGAGGAATGACCAGACCGACTCTAACATTGGCTCCAATGGGAGATGGTAGCTCCTTGGAGGTGCCAAGAATAGCAGATCTCTGGAGGAGCTAGACAGTGCCTTCATCCATTGGGTTATGGAGTCATCATTTTGATAACTAATATCGAACTCTGACTCATTTATGAAACTGAAACGACCAAAAAACTGACTCAAACTTGACATTAAAATGACTTAAAGACTAATTTGAACAACTCTAATGAAACTGAAATAAAATGGTATTTACAATGACAGTGGAAGAAGCGTTTGATAAATTAGAAGTGGTACCGCTTGAGCAGCCGACCATTGATAGGCCCTCCTAGACAATCCTCTCTGTTTATTTCCTTAAGAAGAAAAGTATTCTGCCCCGGTATGTTGCGATCTTGAAGGACCTTTCCAGAGGTTCTCGAACTTACCGTGCTTGCCTTTCTCCTCATTTCTTGCATCCCACTTCAGCACTACATCGTCCACCTGAAATTTATCCACCTTTTCCTTTCTATCATAAATTTTCTTGATTTTATCCTGCAATTTGGATGTGTTCTTGAAAACTTCTTCTCTGGTCTTCTACAAGTGGACCATTTGATTCAACCTCCTTTGCATGGGATCTTCTTCACTGTCGGCCTCCTGAAGAAGTTTGACAACCGGGGCAACGAGAGAGGAAGGAAATAACGTATCAATTCCATAAACCAGCTCAAATGGTGACGTACCTATAGACTTCTTCTGGCTGACCCGATCTGCCCAAAGCGCATTTACCAACCTTTTATGCTAGCTCTTCTTGTTCATTTCCAGTAGCTTCTTGATTATGTTGACCAATGATTTGTTTGAATATTCTGCCAATCCATTTCCTTGCGGATGATAGGCAGTTGAATGACCCAAAATAATGTGATATTTATGACAAAATTATACCATTCGCTTTGATTTGAAAGCTACTGTGTTATCGGTGATTAGCTTGTTCGGACAACCAAAGTGAGACAATATGTTATTTTCGAGGAATGAAATGATCACCACATCTATAGCTTGTTTGGTGGGAATCGCCTCAATCCATTTTGTGAAGTAATCTATGGCTGTGAGGATCCATTTATGCTGTCCGGAAGAAGCGGGATGAATTTCGCCAATGAAATCCAACCCCCATTGCTGAAAAGGGGTGCTCACCTCTATGGGCTTGAGTGGTAGAGGCTGTAACTTTTGCTTTCCTTCGAAAATTTGACACTTATAACAACACTTAACCATATTATATACATCAGCAAAAAATGTCGGCCAATAGTATCCTGCTCTCAAAATTTTGTTCGTTGTTGACTTCCAAAAGAGGTGACCTCCACAGTCTCCTTGGTGGCAGTCCTCCATGACTTGCTTTGCTTCCTTTTCCACCAAAAAATTTAACAAAACTCCACTGGGATCTTTCCAATACAGTGCTGAATTAAGAATGTAGAACTTGGGAGCCTTCAACTTAAGTGTTCTCGCTTTGTTTCTAGTCATGTCGGGCGGAGGTGACAAATTTTTGAGCACATATATGATATCAGAATACCATGGAGAAAGAGCAAACATTTCTGATATATGAATTGGAGATTCTTCATCGTTCTCATCGGACAAAGCAGCGATCAGATTTATATCCAAAGCATGCAAGTTTGATTCACCCATTAGCTTCGCCAATCCCTGTCCTTTCACCAGTTTTGTGGTCTTTATTTCTATGTCATATTCCAGCAAGGCTGCAATCCACTTGCCTCTTCTTCTTTCCGGATCGGCCTGCACTAAAACATCCTTTACAGCAGCATTAGGAACATATGCCAGAACGTGAGAATGTAGAATATACACCCGGAAATCTTTCAATGCCTTCACAAGTGCAAGAGCCTGCTTTTCAATGATGTTATACTTTAAAGTTGTGTCTCTTATAGCTCTGCTGAAAAATGCAATGGGTCTTTCATGATCATCTCTCTTTTGCAATAATATCGCTGCCATAGTATGCTCCGAAGCAAATGAAAAAAATATGAAATCCCGAGTATAGTCTGGGCTTACTAGAACTGGTGCCGAGGAAAGAGCCAATTTGACCAAATTGAAAGACTTTACCGCCTCTTCCGTCCATTTCATTTGGTTGTCCTTCTTAAGCATGTTTGTCATTTCTCTTAGATGCTTCGCAAGATTAGGTACAAAGCGACGGAGGAAGTTCATCTTGCCATTGAATGATTGTATCTCCTTTTTATTCCGAGGTAGATCTATTTGCTGAATTGCTTGCACATGTGTCGGGTCAATACGGATGCCATCCTTGGAGATAATGTGTCCGAGTAGTTTGCCTTCTTCCATGGCGAACAAGCTCTTCTTTGGATTCAGCGACAAGCCATATTTTCTACACTTTAGGAAGACAATTTTAATATGGTACACGTGCTCTTCATCAGATTTAGAAAACACCATCAAATCATCCAAATACACCACCAAAAATACATCCTTCTCATTTGCAAAAGTCAAGTCCATAGCACGCTGAAATGTGGCACCCGCATTCTTCAAACCGAAAGGCATTTTCGCGTAATGAAAGGTCCCCCGTGGAGTGGTGAACGTTGTCTTGTCTCAGTCATCCTCATGGACAGAAACTTGGTTATATTCGGAATAACCATCAAGCAATGACATGCGAGATTCCCCCAGTACTCGTTGAAGTATATGGTCCATTTTGGGCAGTGGATAGTTGTCCTTCAATGAGACTTTGTTAAGATTTTTGAAATCGATGCATAAGCGAATCTCCCCTGTATTTTTCCTTAGGGGTACCAAGTTGGAGATCCAATCTAAAAATCTGATTGGCACAATGATCCCTAATTTGTACAACCTGTTGATCTCCTTTTCAATAGATGGCAGCAACTTTGGATTTAGCCTTCTCAACTTTTTTCTGAATGGTTTTTGATTAGGCTCGATGGGTATAGTGTGCTGAATTATATTGGTCTCATACGTCTTTAAGTCAGAATAGTCCCAAGCAAACACATCTGCAAATGAAGATATCAAACTGATATATTTGTCCTTGAAATTTGGCGGCAATGCTTTCGACAATTTTACCAATTTAGGATTCGCAGCTGTCCCGATATTGACCTCTTCCACACCCTTCTCTGTTGGCTGCAATGTTGGCTTGTGAGCTACATCATCCTGATCGAAGAGTTCTTCTAGAGGTATCAAGCCTTTGGGAATAACATTATTCTTCAGCTGCAACACGTCCATTTCATTGATCTGCATTTCATCTGTACCATTGCCTTTTCCATCATCATTTTCTTCATCAATTGAGGTCTCTTTAAACTTGCCTTTGTTTTGCAGAAAATCATCAATCTCGTCATCATCTTGGAACACTTGCCAATATCTCTGATTGTCTATAATGGTTGGACTGTACTTGACATGGATTTCGAATTTGTTACTAGAGTTCATTGGGATTTTCAAACTACTCGTTGCCTTAGCAAGAGCATCGGCAATGCTATTTTGTATGTGAGGCACACATGTCAAGGTGTATTTTGAGAATAATTTCAAAATGTCTAGGACTGCATTATGGTAGGCCCACATCCTAGGATGCTTTGATTGATATTCGCCTTTGACCTGCTTGATAACCAATTCGGAGTTGACATATATTGAAATCCTCTTAGCGTTAAGCTTTCTTAGAATCTTTAGGCCAGCAATCAGAGCTTCATACTCAGCTTCATTATTTGAACATTCAAAAGCCAACTTATAAGAGCATACTCGTACGTTACTAGGGACCTTGTTTGGGGCGGAGAAGGGACTGCATACCCAAATTCCTATTCCAGCGCCATCATTTCCTACTGCTCCATCAAATTCCATGGTCCACAAACCTTCTTCCTCCTTTTGCAAGTGCTGGAAATCTATTTGTTGTGCCTTGCCTGCTTGTTGTCCATTTCTTTCAGCTGATTTCCCAACGTTATTCTGTTGTTCTTGTTCCTCTTTCTTCAAAACTTCTTTGAAATTTTTTGTTATTTCCGGAATATCATCTGCTTCTACCAACTGATTATCTATATCATTTAAACTATATGAATGCAAAACAAAAGACTCTAAATCTGTATGTACATAGTTAATAGGATGATTTATTGGTTTCTCCTTGCTTGTGATCATGTACTTCATTTTTTGTTCTCGATATAATTTCCTCATTTGTCCAAATACTGGAATCGTTGCATAGGAGAAATATTGTTGTAGTGTCCCTTTTAGTTTCACTACCCAAGACCTGGAAAGAAGCATGTCAAACCTTGGAGGAATGTCTGCCACCACAATATCCATCAAAACATTCTTCATGGGGAGCTGATCCAAACTCACAACCAAGTCTTTGATGATACCTATACATCTTACTCTGTGGGAATCGAATGAATAGAGATCATGATATTGTCGGGTGATGTCCAGACCAAGCTTGTCCATGATTTCCTTAGGCATGAGATTGTGAGAGGCTCCGGAATCGAACATGGCGTTATGTAAAACAAAATCATGTAACCTTAAACTGATGTAGAAAGGTGGCACATCGCTGTCATGAGACTCGCCATTTGATGTTGGCCCAAAAATCATTTCAGGCTGATCATCTTCGACATTCACCATGTCGGACATTGGGTCCAAATTTAACATTTTAGATACTTGTCCTTTATAATTGTTGTTCTTCAATATTTCAGTCAAAGGGATGGATATTTTTAATTTGGAAATCTCATTCTCTAAATTGAGAATGGGAATCCTTTCCACCTCTTTGACCGGGATTTCTTTCCTCTCCCTTTCTTTCGATGTAACTTGCTGATGTCTTGGTTCTGCTGATGTTGATTTGCTGCTCTCCTTTCCAACCACCTCCTTTCCTTTCCTTTGTGTACCAGCTGGATCATTCTTTGGCGCTTCAAAATCCTTCTTTTTCTGAATGGGTCTGGCTGGCACATCCCTGTTTCTAAGTGAATATCGTTGTTGTTGGGTCGAAAAATCATTCATGTAGCCTCTTTGGTATTCATCCGATTGCTCCTCCAAGACGGTGTCATTTGCTAGAATGAAATCTCCATCTTTGTGTGCAGCTGAATTCTCTGCATACTCCTCCTCTTCAGTGAGATAAGTAGGCAAATCGTCAGGAGTAAAGAGATGACTTTCTTCGCCTATTACATTCCCATCTTCATCTGATTCCGGTCCATGCACAAAAATTTTCTACAAAGGTGTTTGTACTAGTTGTTGTGCAATCGGCTCTTAAGCTCGCTGATCTCTCTGTCTTATTCTATACAGTGGTTGTTGTTGGCCACAGAAGTTAGGATTTCTAACTTGTGGCTCCAGTTTGTCATGTTTCACTCTCTCAAACATCTATTCTACCTTCCGAAGTAGCTGATCTACCGAGGAAGATTCTTCCTTTGCAGTGACCTTCTTTTCTACTTTTTCTCTAGCTCTCTTGGTCAGCAGATTTGCTTCAACGCTGACTGCTATCTTCTGCATGTCTTCCATTGTAGCTGGTTCTCTTTCTCTCAATTGATATGCCATATCAGCATCAAAACCATCTAGGAACTTCAACATGGCTAGTCCCACGAGTGGCCTTAGATTATCTAGAATTTCATTATACATTGTATTGAATCTAATGCAATAATCTTGGACCGACTCACCAACGTTTCTCTTGATTTGCTCATATTCGGACAGAATGTGAAGAGGGTTCTTTTTCACTTCCCAGTGGTTTAAGAATTGTCTTTGTAGGTCTGCCAAGTAGCGATACGTGCAGCCGGTAAACCTCTAAACCATTTCCTTACTTCACCCACAAATGTTTGTACAAAAATTCTCATCGCCACGTTTTCCGCATCTATCTCATGAAGTTCATAAAAGTCTACCATTCTGTCCACATGTTGCTGCACAATAATGCCATTAGGAGTGCCATCAAAGAATGGGATTTTGCTTTGGTAATCAGTGGGCATATCATCTAAAACTTGAGCCAAAACAAGCGGTGTGAAACATGCAGCCATCGCTCTTGGTAGATTTATCCTCGGAGGTGTTGGAGGAGTGTGCACAATTTGTAAGGGGCTAGCAATGGGAGTTTGAAGCTGAGCTATTATGTAGTTATCAATAGACCGGTTAGCCCTTTCCGTCTCCAAGTCTACAAGAAACTGTGTATTGTGGACAGTAGATTCAAATACTCTTTCGGACTTGGTTTCAAACAACGATAATTCAAACTCTAGCTCTTCAATATAATAAAAAATGTTCGGGCATGAATGAGATTTGAGCACGGGCAATATAGAGCTTTCTTGACGACGATTTCTTGAAATCAAATTGGGATTTTCGTAGATGAGCAGAGGGTCGGGATCTGGATTAGCTCTGGTGTATCTTCGAGAAGCCAGCGTGCTATTGAGAAAAAGCAAAGGACACAACCTACTTTACATCAGCCTATCAAATCCTAAACTTATCATCCAGAAGCTTAGAATTATTAAGAAGCAAGGGGATTTGATTTCTCCCCAGCAGAGTCGCCACTATGTTAGCACCTAAATCCACCTTAGGCTAAAGGAAGGCAAAATTCAGGGTAACCACAAACCACGCTCAGTCTGGTAGCTAGCCCTACCAGAACAGGAGAGGGCTCTCTTCGAGTCACACTCAGTGAATAAGTTAATGAAAAGGCCTGAGATGACTTACAGTGAACTACTTGTCTTAGGCTAGTAAGTGAAAATGAAAATAAGAAGCGATTTTTATGAATGACTGTGTTTCTGGGATGTTATGGGACCACTGGACCTTAATGAACAGAGAACTTAAGACAAAGGCATAGATTATTTCATGAGGCAAGGTAGGTGGAAAGCATAGCAATTTAGTTTTAAGATATCCCGGAATGGAGAGATTGATTAAGAGGGTGAAAAGCGCATGGATAACATGAATCCTTTTCAACAAAAGAATGAACACTGTACATGAAATTTTCCCACAGGCAGAGCAATAAAATAGAATTCTACCTTAGCTAACTTAGAAAATTTCAATGGAAATGAACATGAAATGAGCTATGAAACATAACAAGATACACATGAAACATAAGAGACACATTTGCTACAATCACAACCACATGAATCTCATGAAACAGAGCCACTTCCTTTCATTAAGTGCATATGAGTGGGCCCACTTACAAAAAGTCGAGAAGAGAAATTTCGCGAAATGGAGGCATTCTGGCCCTTTTTCCTATATGTGCTGCGCCCCTTTCTTGTATGCATTGCGAAACTTTGAGGCCAGTTTTGAGGCACTGTCCGGAGTCCAAAATGTGCCCAAGTGTGCTCTCTAGAAATCCTGTCCTATCGACTTTCTAACCCAAGTGGAATTTTTGAATTTGGAGCTCATTTGCCCCTCCAAATATTCATTCTCCCAAGACTGCTTCTTGTGTGTCAAATAGGGGCAGTGAGGCCATTTGTTAGTGTAGTTTGCCCTTTTGATGGCCAAGATCTTCTCCAAATTTCTTGCTCCCAATGCCAGTAATTTTGATTTTGCATGCTGAATCCAAAAAAGTAAACCATTTCTCATTTGGAGCTCCCAATCTTATGTGTCGCGCCGGTGGTGCGACACGTATAGAGAAAAAACCTGTTTTTGTGCCAAAAATTTGTCATGTGACCAAAATTTTCCCAAATTCCTTGAAACTTGGGCTGGAGGTCCTCTATGAAGTGCTTTGTTGTGCCAAGGAAGCTTCAGCCAAGATTCGAAGCTGATCTTTCTCTTTTGCCTCTTTTTCTTCTTTTGTTGCTTTGCTCAATTTAGCCTTCAATCTCCTTATTCGAGCCTTTGCTCTCATGTTCGGTGCCCTGTAATGACAAGCCATCCTCCTTAATATGGTATTATCCCTGTTTTCCTCCTCGAGTAGCTTCTCCAAGTGTAGATTGACCTAATCCAACCAAGACTCATGGTCGTTGTTGATCTCTTTCTCCAAGGTAGTGAGCTCGATCCCCCTCTGCTGGACAGCTTGTCGATTTTCACGGATGCTTTGCAACTCCATGATCGTGTGTTGGTCCTCACATTGTTTGTTTCTCTACTCCAGATACTTGATGACCCATCTATCCCTCTCGAAATTGAGCATCAAGTCTTTGATCTCTGTGTGCTGCTCCTGAATGGTCATCCTAAGTTTGGCATTTTCTGCCTCTGTCTCTTCATCCTGAATGAGGATGACATCGGTCTCCTGTGCCCCTGATGGTCCCTCATCATGCACGGGCTCCTTTCCCTTGTCTAATACCTATGTAGTCGATGTCGGAAGCGAGGCCCCTTCCACCCCGGGTGGAGATAACACTCGCTTTGCTGCTGCAAATAAGTTCCTACTGCCTTTCTAATATGTCACCAAAAATGGCATGATCGTAGTCTCATGGCGCTCATGCTGATAAGAAGGACCACCCAACTCCTGCTCGGGCTCTGATAGTACCTGTGGTGTGCTGAAGAATTCACGAGAGATGAAGTCCTCCCAAGCAATGCCCTACAATCCCAACTGATGATCAACCAAAATCCAGATAAGCACGAAATGAAATGTTCATCCTCTCTATATTCCTGCATATGAAAAACAGGAGGTTCATCATCCTCACCCTAGTAAAGTGCATGAGCAAGTGGATGTGATAGGCCTACAGTCTAGAGAACCTACCCTCATAGCTGAAGTATTTCATAATCAATATCATGAGCAGAGCATACTCATTCTTCAAGTATCTGAAGGGAAATACTCTTGTGAGCTCATTCAAGAATCTGGTTTTGATGTAAGGCTCATAGTGTTTCCTTTCCACCTTCTTCTTATGCCATTGCTCCCCAACATTTGTAATACCTGTTGCCATTGGTATAGTTTCGGGTGTCAAGGTAAAAGTGACCTCGGCCAAGGTAGACTAACCTCCATGTAGATGAAGCACAAATAAACGGGCCAACTCATGATGAACTCTGACATTTGTCACCCTTTGACAAAATTCGAAACATGATAAGTGCTAGAAGGATGACATGGAAGAGGGTATGCTTGTAACTCGGTGAGGGTAGTGGGTTCATCCCTGACATGTTTGCCACTCTTGTGGTGTCTCCTGGGAGCCTGCTCTTCTGAGGATGAGTCACTCTGTGTCTCCCTCTCATACTCGGATGAATGCTGTGATGACATGACTAGAATGTGGGCTGTGATTAGGCCGCCCCTTTGATGATGGTGTGAGGCTGGGTGCCTTTGTAGTATTTGTTACCAAGGGGAACAAATGAAACAGGGAATGTTAGGAAGGGAGTGATGAAATGGGGATAGGGTTTATAGGGAGAACTTTGTTAGGGGTGTGGGAAGAGTTTGGGGCATTATGATGGGGTAGGGTTTAGGGTTTCTATTGAGAAATAGGAGGAGGGGGAAGGGAATATGATTTTGGTAGTGTTAGGGTAGTGATAATGGGAGAAAATGACATAGGGGAATAAGGGACATGGGTAGGGTAGGAAAAATAACCTTGGTAGAAACAACACTGTTACACAACCCTAGCAAAATGGTTATTCTTTGGTGTCTTCATGTGTTTGCTTTATGGAATGTTTTTGCATTCAATCACTGGCAATAATCCACCATATCTTTATCAAATTTGATGCGCAAATGAGTTTGAGAGCCTACCTTACAATAGAGGGGCTTCACAAAAAATTTGAGGGATTTTTGGCACGTTTTGGGTGCTTTATCTATGTGCATCGCGCCCCTGTCTGCGTGCGCCGCACCTTTGTCTGTGTGCGCCACGCTCTGGGTGTGCGCCGCGCTCGTTATGGGCTTGAATGGTGGGCGGGTGTTGTGTGCGCCATGCCCTGCATGTGCGCTGCGCCCTTGTCTTCACCTCCAACCATATCTAGTTGCTCACTTAAGCCTCTAACTATATGCGCCGCACACAAAACCTAGTGCGCCACGCTCTAGGTATGCGTCGCACGCTTGAGAAAACTCGACTGTGGGCAAGCTGCATGTGCGCCGCACTCCTGGTTATATGGGCCCCGCTCTCCAAGGTCGCCTCCAACTCAGTCAATCGCTCACCAATGCACACTCACGCCTTTCCAACACTTCTTCAAGACTTGTAATGGCACAATGCATTTGTTTATGACCAAAATTTGTATATATAGCCTTGGAAGAGATGGGTTTAATTTTTTCCTCTTCAAAAACCCATTTTTCTAATGTTTGAGTTTTTCACTTTTTTACTGACTTTATTAAAACACACTGATTTTCACTTTCCTATGAAATTTTCGCTCGAATGATGCAATTTTCGGCACCCTTTGCGGGGGTTGCAAGACAGGACATGTGGCCACGAAAACCATGACTGCATCTAAAAAAATCACTTGACAACTTTTTTGAAATTTTTTCCATAAATGACATTGTTTGACTTTTCTTCAAAACAGAGTTTTGAAGAAGAGTCGGAGTCTATCCACATGACGATGAAGCTTTCTGAACCATAACTGTGTAAGGGCCTCACTCTGGCCTGCATGGCTCTACTGGACATGTTCAAGTACCAAATTGATGAATTCCTAGACCTAGACCTCCAAATGACCTTTTTCCTTTAAAGGACCAAACCTTGACTGTCATGGACTTTGATGATGATTGACAAAAGACTTGAGCCAGCAGGAGCCAGACATGAGGGGGGAAATGACTATAATGACCTTCTTCGTCAGATTATGGCATGCCCCTAGCGGAATGCAACTGGGAGAATGGAGCGGGACACCTAATCATGAAATTCATAAAGAGTTTTGATCTCTGACGGAGGACTGACCATACCGACTCTAACACGAAGTACAGGAGCTCTCGCGCTCCCATGCAAGCCATCCATCCACAGTGGGATTCACCCAGTCTTGGTTTCGCACTGTTATAAATGCAGTCCAAATCATCATCGCTTTTATAGTCATGCACCGACTCTGTATAGCGCAATCCTTTAGCAAGGTCCAAAGGTATAACTACGCATAATGACTTCTTTTCAAAAATCATATTGCACTTCTTCAGATTAATCACCCCGTTCATGTTAGTGGCCCAATCAATTCCTAAGATCGCGGGGTAGGGATTTCTTTCATCAACAATCTCTATTACTTCAAAGTCTACTAGCATGCTCGCTCCCTCAATATCCATAGTAATTACCAACAATCTCCCCATAGGTATTATCTTCTGTTGGTTCACCATTCACGGCTGAATAGGAGACCATTGTAGTATAGGTCTCCCCATGCGCTCCCATTTCTACTTCGGTAGAACATTCAAGTCCAATCCTAAATCCAGAATTACTTCGTCCATCTCACATTCTTCAATTTGCATGGTTAACCTCATTTCTCTCCCCATCCTTGCCTTATGCTTTCCAATCTTGCGGACTATGCACGTTTCTCCTCACACGGTCCCAACACATCTGTTAATGAGTTCCTACAATCCTTTTATAGCCAAAATGTCGCAAAGTAGCCTTCATGCATGTTTCTAACAACATTGTAAGTATAGATGAGTCCATCTCAGGCTCTTGTCTATCTTTGCTTCCTGAAGTGGAGGCATCAGTGAAGCTCTTCTTAGCTTCCATGAAGGTTTCCTTAGTGTGCTCCAAATCAAACTCCACTTCTTTCGTCAGAGCTTTGCGGAACCAAGTATTATATTCAGGTTGTCTACCTTTATCATCTCCCATCAGGATTCCACTTTGGAGCACAATGTTCACATTCAGATCCCCCTCGCGCAGCTCAGACCTCATCATCTATAGGTTCTGAGGTGGGGGAGACAGTAGCGCTCCTTTGTTGCGTATCCTAGCTATAAATGTAGGACAATCTTCCATCTCATGATCAAACAAGTTACAATACAGACACAATGGATGTGTTGGGTTCATACAATCATGGGAATAATGTCCCAGCCATTCGCAATTGTAGCATATCAGTTGTCTGTGACCTCTTCCAAGTCCTCCTCCACCTCAGCCTCGTCCAAGTGCTTAGAATCATGTTCGCGCCACTCCTACATTCTGGTCTATGGGTCACGTTTTGGCCTAAACTATATATGTGGGAGTTCTATCCATCATTAACTCATAGCTTCTATAAGTGCGCTCATTATGTCCCACTGATCTACAAAAGTTACAGAACAATTGCTGTGAATTTTGTGTATACTTCTGTAACAAATGGCAATTGTGTGTAGCGTGTTTCCCTCCCATTTGATAAATTGTGCACCACAAAGTAGGTGTTGCACTAGGTCCGGCTTATGCTTCCAGCCTTAAACGAATAGTATTCCTCCTACGAGGTAATTTTTGAACACCGGACAATGGTCCTTATCATGACCCTGACCCTTACACTTTACGCACTACACCTCTTTGCACACTTCTGGTTGGGTTGTCCTGTCCTATTTCAGACTCTTCATCTCAAGGCATAAGTTTTTCAATTGCACGTGGATCTATTGAACTCCCAAGTTAGGATCCTACACTGGGGTCTCATGCAGCCTCATCACAATCTCTAAGGTATTTTCCTGAGTCATTAACTTCTGTTGTGACAATGCACTCCTTAACTGTGGCGTTAGTGATGCTACAAACCATTTGTGATGTTGTCCATCTGTCAGATTCATATTAGCTTACAAATTGTACACTTTAGCTTCTGATCTAGATCCCAAGGAGTCTCGCCTTCTAGCATTGTGATTTCTTTGAATCCAATGATCGATTGTGCCTCTGACTTTAGCTTGCTAAATTCCTTATTTAGCACAATTTGGATATTTGTGATTCCTGCATTCGAATTGTCATTAGAATGCTTAATATACCAGTTCAATGTGAGATCCTGCAAAGTGCTAACCAGCCTCACTTTCTTTATATTATCATCTGACACTCCCTGTTCTTCCCATACGGCTCTCACCACGAACCAAAATTGGTCTGAGTCTTCATTTCCCAATCCCTTGAACATAGGAAACTTTATTGTGCTTGCCATATTGAGTCACGGTGGTGGCAGAGGTGGTATGGGTGAAGATGGAGGTCATGGTGGTGAAGCTGGTGGTGATGTGGGTGGGGGTGGTATTTGTGGAATTATTTGCGTTATCAAATGGATTGTACTTCACGACGAGAACTTCGCAAGCTCTTCCTTGTCCCCTCGCAGAGGTGAAATCAAAGGGTTATTCTCTGGTCCCTTATTTCCTTCGTTCCTGTAAGTTTTTCCACTTCCGTAGCTCCAAACATCAAGGTAATTACATAGCCCTCTTTTCACACAATAGCATTTTAATCTAAGTATTCAGAGACTTTACATACTTACCTCGCAGTCCTTTGAGAACGTGTCTCTCTGCCTCGCTATAGCTAACTAAAGTGTCTACCACGAACTCAGTAATGAATCCTCCTATAATCCGATCGAGCCAATGATCAACAACGTGCGTGATCTAATCCTTTGATGCTTCCAATCTGCGCACCAACTTTGGGGTCCACACAATAGGATTGTCGAGCTTCCACCTTCCTTAGCTATATTCTAGCTTCGCGATCCACTCGTACAGCTCAATTGGGAAAGATGCGAAAAAGATATCGTGGATTTTTGTGTACAAGTAGCAATCTAACCACTCTTCTTTTGTCAGTCATAGATTCCTGTTCTCCTGCGCCAAAGACTCGAGAATCCTCATGTCCAACCTGTTATCACTCAAATTTTCCCAGAAGTTGTAAGAAGGGGAAAGGGATCTGTGGTAACCACAAACCAATATTTTAGATACAGAATCTAGCCAATCTGTATTTAGAGAGGGCTCTCTCTTTAAGTTTTAGCTTTGTTTTGAAATATTTTAGGCTAGTTGTGAAAGTTTAGGAGTTTTGTTTGAGTTTGGGTGGTGAGATTCAATAGCAGAGGGTAGGACTGACTAGTTTAGGCCATTGGGCTAATGGAATCAAAAAATATGGCTTAACTAGACTTAGTTTCTTAACAAAGGATGGTTTCACAGAGCAAGATAATTAAACAAGGAACAAATAAAGACGTGGAATAAATGGAATGGTTTCAAGATAGATGAAGGGCAGTTAATAATCCTTCAACATACTTAAGAGAGTTGAGCGTAACTAACCATCAATAAAGAGCAATTAAGAATTATTTACTAAATGATTACAATTAAAGAACTAGCTAACATGAGCAATTAAGAATTCATTGTTTATACTAATTCAAAAGAAAACATAGAGAATAATAACGATTGAAAACAGAGCGCAATTAAGCATATTATAAGTTACTCTTTTTGATTTATCATTCAGATGTGAAACATAGATGATATTATAAACAAGGAAAACTTTAAAACACAAGGTATAGAGGACTTATTGATCCTGTATTTGATTCAAGAATTCTAAGAAAAGTCCCTTGCATTAATTCTTTGTCCAGCAAGCCATGCAAAAGTTGAGTCCAACAAGAACTTTATTCCAAAATAACCAATATTACAGTAATGTATATGAATCCACCCTCAATACTCCAATTGAGGGGGTATTTGTAAAACTTTTACACAAAATATCTCCTAACAGAGTGATATATATTTTAGGAAGACTAAGACTAAGTTACAAGAAAATAGAGACATCTAGTCTCGAAGATAGGAGAAAAGCAAACTATTGTTGTGTTGTTCCTATTCTCGCTGAGTGTACTGGAGGCAGGCCCTAGAATTTGGCTTGTTGTTGTCTTCTATAGTAACTCTGTGCTAGCTGCCCTGTTTTGACTGATACACTTTACCTATTCTGATACACTTCGACCTGTTTGACCCCTGCTCATCTTTGTTTATCTTACTATGGTAAACAACCCAAAATTTACATTTTACCAAAGAGAAATTTACAAAATTTCAAACATGTCTTCCCACCATTTTTGTTCTGGAAATTTGTGCTTCTAAAGTTTCCTCAGGGTCTCATCAGTTTCTATATATCTGAAAAAGGTAGGCTGGATTGTGAACAAGTGCTTTATCTCATTCTCAACATAGAATAATTTCTCTAAGTTGTCATAGAGAACTCGGCCTGTGAGGAGTGCTTTTATTCCTGATGCACTTGTTGATGAACTAGCTTTATTTCCAGCATACTTATTCAACTTGTCTACATAATCTATGTGCTTCATTAATCTGTCATTAATCACCAAAGGACTTGGTAGCCCTTTATTCTGCAAAACAGTGAACTTCTCCATAAAAAAAATAATTTCCACCTGCATATATTGACATCTTCTCTCTAAATTCTGCATTAAAGTTCTATTGGTTAGCACCCTTTTGATTTCGAAAATAGTTTCTATCCTGTCTGAGATGCCAAGTTCTTCTAGTTGTTCCTTAATTTTTTTATTCAAAAAGTGTATAAGCCAGTAGGCTTCTTCTGGCATTTGTCCTAACAAAGCTCTTGTCTTATGAATTTCTCCATGTGCTGCTTTCACTAGATCAATCTGTTCAAAGATCACTTGGATGGATGACCAAACATCATTTATAGACTGAGTGATGTTGGCCCAAAGAATTTTCTTGATTTCTATGAGATCCTTGTCAAAAGTGAGATTTTTTTCTAATGTTTTTACTTTATTTTCTAAAGCTTTGATCTCCCTTGTTTTCTCCACAACATTTATCTTTGAAATATTGTAATTTGTTTCCATTTTAGCCAAATGTTCTTTTACCTATTTTAATTCTGACACTTGTAACCTCATGTCTTCCATTGCCTTTATCAACTCCTCTGTGCTCAAATTGGTGTTGTTGCCTGGTGTTGTTCCTGCTGTAACTGTACCTGTGACCACCTCTACTGTGACTGCTGGGATGTTTGGGGCTAAGGCTGTCCCAAGTGTAGAAGGGACTGCCATTGAAACTATGGGAATTACCTCAAGAGGCTAAGAGGTCGACTCTCCATGCTTGTCCTTTAGTGGACTTTCTAAAGCCTACTCTATGTCATTCAATATTTCATTTAGTTTCAAGAGTAGGTCCATCATTTCTTCTTCATATTTCTGTTTTATAACTTCAGCAATCTGTGGATGCCTTGAAGGAGGTAGATTTAGTTGTTTCCTCAGGGCAACAATGTCTTCTTCTTTTTTCTTGATTAGTGCTTCTATGCCTTTAGCATCTTTGGGATCATGTCCCAATCCAATGATTATATTTTGTTATCCTTGGCTAGGGAAGAGGCTTTCTCCAAATGTAGTTGAGCAGTTGTATTATCCAAGGAATTTTGTAGTTTGTGGACCATCATTGCTTTGCCAGCCAATGTGGAATAGACCATTTCTCTAGTTTGCTTGTGGAGTTCAATTTGGTCCATAGGATGAATATCCTTTGCTAAGACCTCCAGGTTAGTTCTGATGTAATCCACTGCTGACTGAGATTGTTTCACCTTTGGCTTGAAGTAACTCATTATCATCTTTCCCTCTTTAATGTCATAGGCTGACATTAGCCTTTGCTGATTTTTGGGGGCCATTTTTAAATATTGATTGTACATTTGAATCCTTACTGGGTCATTCCTGGCCTTTATTTCTGTGAATGTCTTCTTGATATCTGAGACCTGTTTACTTTGTGGCCAAAGGGATGACACTTCTGCACTGTGTTGTCTTTCTAGCTCTTCCATCTGTGAGCTAGTGGATGTTCCTCCCACTGTAAAAGTTTGTTGGCTAGCTGCTCTTTCTTCTCTTTTGTTGTCTATAGTCTCTTCAATTATTTCCTCTTCTGACATAGGGTTCAGTCTTTGTCTTTTGGCCCCAGGTTGTCCTGTAGGTCCACTGATAGTGGTAATGGTTTCTCTATCTCTCTTTTAATTTCTTTCCTCATTTAGAGGAGTTTGCAAAGCTGGACTTTCTGATACATTAGTTTGAGCTGGAGGAGTTGGCACTTGACCCTAATCTTTGGAAATTCCAGGCTGATCTGTCATTTTAAGCTATTTTGTGGTCTCTATTTCCTTGCCTTTGGATGTTCCTATGGCTGGTATGTTGACTTCCTGTGGAGGCTGTTGAGAAGTTTCAGTAGTGGATGTACCAATTACTGATTTTTGAGACAATTTGAATGGTACCTACCCAAAATAATCCAAGTCAAGGGTCTTCTCAATATTTCTCATAGCATTTTCCATATTGACCTGCTCACTAACCTCTTCAACTACAGTTCCCTCTATCCATTCATCCAAGTTTGCAAACTGCTCAATTTCTGGGATCCTATGATAAATATATGGGGATAACCTATTCTTTGTTCTTCTATCACATATAAAAATGTTGGGGTCATATGGTACCCATCTAAAACTCTTTCTTAATTTAAGGTGGTCTTCTAAAATCTTTTCATCTTCTTTCCATGCATCCCTGTTATTGATGACAAAAGGGCCTAGCTGGTTCTTAATTCTTAGCTGAGATTTTTTCTTGGCACCACAAAAATGGACTAAATCTGCATTTATGATTTGCCTAAAATACTCCAAGGCAAACAATCTCATGGGAACATACTTGGGTAACTTAAAAGGGCAAAGTTCACACCCACACATCCTGATTTCTATGTGATTTTTTGTATAGCTACTAGTCACCTATCCAGTATTGCTTAAAGAGCTGGAGAATTTTCTTCATGTCACCATTAATCCCAGGAGGGGAAACTCTTATCAAAAGAGAGGTTGTTGGATGTAAAAATAAGTCAATGAACTCATTATAAGTGTAAGGGGACTCAATGGTATTATAAAAGATTGAACTCCAAAAGATGACAGATCTAGTATTTCCTCTTGTGTCCAGTTTCTTGACAAGGAATGGAAAGTTATCTGATTGATAGTATAACATGATATGGTATATGAAAGAGGTATATTTGAAAATTCATTCCCTTTCCAAATTTAGGAACTAGTCATGGATTTTGTTGGCAATATAAGAGGCATAGCTATATCTGACAGCAGGGGGTTGTCTTGGAGTAAAGTTTGATAGTAACACTAGGGTAATATCATCAACATATTCACTGGAGTTAAATCCCATTATCAGCAATATCATATCAATAATGAGTCTTCCAGTTTCAGTGAAGCAAGTTTGTAGATAAGGAGGTGGACCTTTGAGCTGGTATTTTGGTAACATGAAGGTTTGAGCAATGCGGTTTACTTCTGATTGAGATAACTGAGAGGCTTTTTCAAGTAAGTACCCCATGGAAAGAGGGGTGAGGGGCTGACTGGAATGAAATTGTATCATTTCATTTCGGGTTCCATTGTGATGATGCCTCTCAAGCATATGCTATCCCCATCAAGCTTTCCATCCAAAAATAACCGAGGTACTCGCCAGAAATGGTGGGGGAATAAAGGAACCATAATCATCGTCGTTTCGGCAGTATGTCTCTCTTGAACATGGCACTTGTCTGTATTCGTGTCTGGGTGGGGACATCTAATCTTGTTTCACACTTGCCTTCGTGGGTTTGGGTTATCCTGTTTGACCATTCATCTGCTCATCGCCTTGTCACCATGACCCCTGATCATTTGATATCAAATACTGCCAAGTCCGCTGTCGTGCCGTCGATATGTTCAAGAGAAGTTGACCTCTGCAGAATACTCAACCTCCCTCTGATACCTCACACAAAACATTTTATCCCTCTCTGTCTCGCGTCGATGATGTGGGAAACATTATGGCCCACCTTCGATCAAGGTCACTTCTTGTCGACTTCAGCTCATTATCCATGAAGTTGACTTAGAGACTCCCTTCAGGTACCTTGGAGCCTGCATGCCTCAATGGCAGGTTCTTTGTATTCGACGTGAGGTTTTCATCATTGGCCTCCGATTGGATGATTCTACAGGTGTTCGACACCGGCTCACTGATTCGCACGTCGTAGATTGTACCTATAGTACCTTTAGGACCATTGTCATTATTGGTGGTACCTATCACATCTGTTAACAGTTTTCATCATTGGCTAGTAATCAGACGATGTTCTCGCATGTTCGAATTCAACTCCTATATTTGTATGCTTGAACTTGTACTTTGTTCGAGTCAAGATGGAGCGCAAGACCCTGGGTTTTGTCTCTTGAAATCTAGGTTGCGATTTTGTGGATTATTTTGATCATTACATGACTCATTGATGGATGGTTGCGCCCATACCTGAGTCTTCACGGATGGCTACGACCATACCTTTACTATCATCATGGTCTCATTAGCTGGGTGGCTGCGTCCATACCACAGACGTCTCTCATATGTCTTTTGGATGGCTATGCCCATGCCTAGACTATAGGTAATTGATTATCAGAGATATCAGTTGTGCATGCGTGCAGCTTCTTCCTGGTGGTGTTCCAGTTCAGCCAGTTTCGTAAAGAATTTCACCCCTCCCACTCTCTCAGGCTTCATGCTTTAGGGGGCATCTGTTACACAGTAATTTGTCATTGTCTCCCTATCAGTCTTCCTGCTGTGTCATGGGACCAAATCAATCATGCTCATGCTCTCTAATGTTGCCAAATGACCCACTTTGCCAAAGTTCTTCTATCATCACGACTGTTGTAAAAATAAACGCATAGATGAGCGCTCCAAAACAGACCTAATGCACTGCCAGCGCGGAAGTACACGTGATTCCCGCGCTGGTTGAATTTCATGTGACAGCGCGTCTATTACTTATATCTGATCGCGCTGATATGACTTTCTTTGTTATTCAGCAGCGATTTCAGCGCTCCAATGCATTTATTTACCTGTGATGATCCGGTCTGGGCGAGTTTGTTCAAACAGCCGGCCTTCCAGATGACTCCAGACCTGGTTATTGGCCTTGTAAATGTCGCCCTCCCTTCTCTGGCATGTTCGTTTCGTCATTTGAGCCACCTTCCTTGGAGATAAGCTCATCCTCCCACCATTCATGGAGACTCCTTCTCCTATTTAAGCCTCCACCATTGCCATGAGCTGCTAGTTTGGAATTCAGTGTGTTTGGACTGTTGCTGATAGTGTGTGAGATTGATAGGTAGTTGGTGTGACAAGTATGGGATTGCTAGAGTGCTTAAGGAAGGTTGTGAAGTGTTTCCATCTTGTGTAAACTTGTGTGAGAGAGAGTTTTGTCTTGGGATATCTACCTTCAAGGGTGAATGCTTGAGGGACTTGCTGGATCGCGAGACCATACTTCAAGGATCCTGGGAATGCCAGGACAATCACGAAGAAGGTGGTCATCCTTGCACAATCTACAAGGAAACTTGACCTTCCGCAGAGGAGCAGAGGGTGGCTCGACTTGAATTGGATTTGGAGCAGTCACTGCACTTTTAGCCTCTCCCTTAGGAGACTTCTTCTTATTCGTCTTCTTCTTCTTCTTCTTAGCCACCTGGTTACTTCAATCCAGACTTTCACCAGGCGAAGTAGAAGATGAGGATGCAGAAACAGGCGAAGGAGGGGAGAGGTCGACCCTAGAATCAACATGATGTTGTTCGGGTGGAGGAACTGATTGACCAGCAGTCGAGACGGTAGGGACCAAAGAGGTTGAGAACAACCAAACAGGCAACCCAACAGTTAACCCAGGAAAGGAAAACAAGCAAGTGAAAGTGTATGATCGGCCAAAGAGATGATGGCGGTTGGGATGAAAATAACCAAGGCTCATCTAACAGAATTTAGCGAATAAAAATGCCAATCACGAGATATACATCGGGTAAGGGTTCATTTTTACACAAGCTTGAACCATGGAGAACTCTGCTTGGATTCGGTTTCATGTTTACACAAGCTTGAAACGAAAAACTATGCTTGTTATAAGTTCGCATGCCCCCAGCATAATGACGCAACGAGGTACATGCCCCCCAAGCTTCATTGCACTCAACAAAGTGGATGGAATGAAGGTTCACTCTCGAGATCTTGGAAAGACTCGACTTGTATTTTACGAGAGCTTAATCAAAAGACTCGATTTGGAAAGGGAGTTGTTGCATTTTTTAATGAGGTTGACACAGTAAAAGAACTATCCTCATAACCCTTGTTTCATTTTTTAATGAGCTTGACACAAGATTAGGAACTATGCTCGAAAATCCGTGATTCATTTTTTAACGAGCTTGAATCAAGACAAGGAACTATGCTCTGACTAGACCTAGTTTCATTTTTTAAGGAGCTTGACATAGGAAAACGGACCATGCTCCGTCCAGACCTAGTTTCATTTTTTAAGGAGCTTGACATAGGAAAGCGAAATATGCTCCGACCAGAGCTAGTTTCATTTTTTAAGGAGCTTGACATAGGAAAACGAACTATGCTCCGACCAGACCTAGTTTCATTTTTTAACGAGCTTGACATAGGAAAGAGAACTATGCTCCGACACGAACTTCATCATAATGAACAAGAAGTCATGGCTTCCAAGAGGGCCACTCCTGGTGGAAGGACCACATCTTGGAAGTCAGGACCCAATGCCCCTAGGACACTATGCACGACGGCGTCATCACTAGATATAGGCACGGGATAAGTGGCCACGTAGTTGATCTATGGTGGGGCAGATACAACTGGTGGATAAAAACCAGGAGGGGATGACAACTGCGCAGGAGGCGCCGGGGGACTAAAGAACGATAATTGATCTATAGTCACAATCCTTCCATCGTGTGGAAAGCAAACCACACGGAAAAGTGAAGAGACGAGGGCCCCCATGGCATAAACATAGTCACGACCAAGGAGAAGACTGAAATCTAAAGCACCTTGGGTAACCAATACGTCTATATAGACGGTTTTGCCTCCCAAAGTAATAGGGAACTGTGGGAGGATCCCCAATGGTTGATTGGTGCCTCTGTCAAATGCCATCAAATTCTGCGCGACCGGAACAAGCTGTGGGGAGCCCAAAGCTTGCCAAGTAGTCGAAGGCATAAGACTGATAGATGCACCCTCATCCAAGATAGTGCCAGGTACTGTCTTATCACAGGCATGTACTGTAATCTGGAAAGGCACATGGGATGGAAGGCGGAAGGCAGTCAAGTGGCTCCAGTCGAAGGAAACGACGGAACTACTTGGTGGGGGAATCGTATGATTGCCCCCCTGCTCTAAGAGAACCGAAGAAGGACTCTCTAGATCAGCTGGGATAGGAAAGTCATTTTCGGGCTCAAGAGAATCTGACGAGACAAGAAGAACATGATCATGACGCTCTTCCAGAATAGAGTGATCAACAGGCGGTGAACTCAAGCTGACACTCTCTCCGACCAATGGTTGGTCTGGAGCAGGTTTGGCACAGCCAGGTTCGGGAAGAGGAGCCTAGACAAGAGAAAAATCTAATTCAATCCCTTTGTCAACAGGGAGAGGGTCTAAATAGAGCCTCTAATAACCAACAGGAAGTTGGGGTGAAGAAGCTGTAAGACTTTCCAAAACAGTGGAAGCTTTATCCATGAGCAGACAAAGGTGAAGGGGATGATTGCCCTCACATAGTCTACAGGGGATTCGAATCTTCCCTTTCTTCTGAATGTTGTCAGTTGATAGGGTGGCATTGCCATGAGGTTTAGAGGATGATGAGGGATGAGCCGGATCGCGAGACCATACATCAAGGATCCTGGGAATTCCAGGACAATCATGAAGAAGGTGGTCATCCTTGCACAATCTACAAGGAAATTTGACCTTCCACTGAGGAGCAAAGGGTGGCCCGACTTGAATTGGATTTGGAGCAGTCACTACAATTTTAACCTCTCCCTTAGGAGACTTCTTCTTCTTCGTCTTCTTCTTCTTCTTCTTAGCCACCTGGTTACTTGAATCCAGACTTTCACCAGGCGAAGTAGAAGATGAGGACGCAAAAACAGGCGAAGGAGGGGAGAGGTCGACCTTAGAATCAACATGATGTTGTTCGGGTGGAGGAGCCGATTGACCAACAGTCGAGACGGTAGGAACCAAAGAGGTTGAGAACAACCAAACAGGAAACCCAACAGTTAACTCAGGAAGGGACAACGTTGCCATGTAAGGAGCACCAGCATTTCCTAAAGGACAGAAATGACCAGGATTCCCATCAGAGGGGATGCCTGGGTTGGTGAACTCTCAAAAAGTTGCCATTTAAACGAGAAAGAACCCTACTCAAGCTAACGCAAAGAAGATCTAACCGGGAAAATGTGAATCGTGGCCGAATAAATTTTAAGACGCAAGGACATAACTTGACCTTTTCATTTTTTAAGAGTCAAGAAAAGGACAAAAAGATGACTCTAGTCGCCTTCGAATGTTTAATGAGCCCGAAGTGACAAATGCTCAGATGAGCCTTTTCATTTAAGGAGTCTGAAAAGGATCAAAAGTGACTACTCTAGAGAGCTAGGCAAAAAGGTTTACCAAAAAAATCCGTAAAATTGCATATACACCTTGGCAGTCATATGAAAACCAAGGACTTCCCGTATGGCAATCAATCTTCCTGAATGCTATGTTCGGTGCGTTACGGCTTGTAAGGCGGCAGACACAGCTTCCTATGGATAAAGGATGATAACCTAGTGGGCTCTCCCCATATACTCGACGGTACGTGGGAGCTCAAATCCGTGCTAGACCACTTGTTACGTCACGGAAGGAGGAATCACCCAACCTTAAGTGAAACAAAAGTGACTAGGTTTAACGACGCCGGAGCATGTCCCTAGCCTAGACCTCTAAACAATGAGCGTTATGTTCCAATGCGTTTTTAAGTTCATTCGGTTCATTTTAAGGTTGATCTTGAATTAAGTTTCGGTTTTCAGGTTCTACCGTATGTAATTTCTCAAAATCCCTAAATGCACTCTATATGCCAAAATATGTCATTCCATTCAATGAATGCTAATTACAAGAGAGTTAGAGGGCTTTCACACAAACGAAATGATCACAAAACAACAAATAGCTTCCCTAATGCAGCTAATGGAAATTCACAAAGTTTTCTTTGAGATCACTAATCATTAATCAAAATTAAAAGCTTCTAATTCTCATTAACTAATACAAAGCAAAAGAGATTTTTCTTTTTTTTGATGTCAAAGTGGATTAAAAAAACTTTGAGAAACGATAACAGACAAATGTGGAAAAAACCGGTTGACCCCAAACAACTGTGATCCGTGCCCAGGTAGTGAAAAGAAATCGAAACAATGTCAAGATTGGTTCAACAACGATCACTTAAACAACCAAGAAAAAGCAAGCAAAGGGGAAGGCTCAATCAAACCAATAGCAAGCAGTAAACGAACCTTTGCAAACGAGTAACCAAGCAAAGCTGATCCAACAAACTTGGAACAATAAAACTAGGTCACAAAGCAAAAAGTAAGATTCGCTCAACAAGACTCACAAGAAAGTGCTTCAATCTTCAGACAATGAAAATCAAGTCATAAATCAAGTGAAAACAGTAGGGGATAGCAAGACCAATAGGCTCAGGAGGTAGAATTGAAGAAATTCAATCCTACAGGAATCAACGCGGGTGGAACACAGCAACAATGCATTGATAAGAAACCACGCGTAGCAACAATGCGATGTCAACAATCAAACAACGCTAACACGCAGGTTCCTAATTGTAAAATAAAGGCCAAGATGAGAGCCTACCTCGAATCCAACTCTTATATTCGTAGAAGGGTCGTCGCTTTCGTTCTTTCACTTCAGCTGGTCACAATCCTCACGATCTCCGTGAACAGACACATGCACATGCAAATAACAAGACAAATACAAGCATAAAATCCGGGAAATGCAACTACGTATCAGTCAGAAAGGATACAACTCAAACATCATAATAAAGACACATGAGTGGAACCATAATGATAGTCGTCTATTATTATTGATAAAACAAAATAGAATACAACCAAGTTCTGACGTCAAATCCTCCTTTGGCTGGGTCCAGCCAGCAAGTCCCTCAAGCATTCACCCTTGAAGGTAGATATCCCAAGACAAAACTCTCTCTCACACAAGTTTACACAAGATGGAAACACTTCACAACCTTCCTTAAGCACTCTAGCAATCCCACACTTGTCACACCAGCTACCTATCAAGCTCACACACTATCAGCAACACTCCAAACACAATGAATTCCAAACTAGCAGCTCATGGCAATGGTGGAGGCTTAAATAGGAGAAGGAGTCTCCATGAATGGTGGGAGGATGATCTTATCTCCAAGGAAGGTGGCTCAAATGACGAAAGAGACATGCCAGAGAAGGGAGGACGACATTTACAAGACCAACAACCAGGTCTGGAGTCATCTGGAAGGCCGGTTGTTAGAACAAACTCGCCCAGACCGAATCATCGTGGGTAAATAACTGCACTGGAGAGCTGACATCGCTGCTGAATAACAAAGAAAGTCATATCAGCGCAATCAGATATAAGTAACGGACGCGTTGTCACATGAAATTCGACCAGCGCGGGAATCACGTGTACTTCCGCGCTGGCAGCGCATTAGGTCTGTTTTGGAGCGCTCATCAGTGCGTTTATTTTTACAACAGCCGCGATGATAGAAGAACTTTGGCAAAGTGGGTCATTTGGCAACATTAGAGAGCATGAGCATGATTAATTTGGTCCCATGACACAGCAAGAAGACTGACAGGGAGACAGTGACAAATTACTGTGTAACAGTCATAACAAAGGAAAAAATTGTAGATATTTCCACAAAGCCCCTACCACAAGAAGCATTTGAATATCTTCCCCAAAATATGGGGGTAATTTCTCTTGCATCACATTAAGACAAAACATTGACAGGGGAAGGAGCACCATGATAGGGGGAGCAACATGACAAGAAGAAGCTTCATAGGGGGAGTACATGGACACCCCATTTTTCATTGATGTCAAAGGGGGAGAAAATGTTGGAAAAAGATAGGATATTGCCATCAATGACAAAGGGGGAGATTGTTGGTCAAATTTGTCATTGATTTCAATATGAGCATTGGAGTTTACACTCGGAGCATTAATGAAGAAGCCCTAGATGCCCTAAATTCATTATTGAATATGTCATATTTCTAATAAGATTGAAGGCCTAAGTCTATGAAGAAGGATACCTAGACATAAAATCCTAAAGATAAAATAATGATGACAGTTTCACAAATATAATTTTCTTGATGATAAAATGACCCTAGTTGATGATAAAATTAGCCTAGACTTGTATAGGACATTTTACTCTTTCTATTGAGCCCTTACTTGTCTTCTAACTCCTCTTAGATTGAGAGAAAACGATTTTTTAAGTTGGAATAATTCATTTTTTATGCTAGCTGACATGAGCCAACATGAGAAAGTTGGCCTCACCTCCAAGGGATGTGTCTATTCGTTTAAGGTCAAAATTTGTATAAATATAAGTTTGAGCTTATTATTCTAGACTAGCAATTCAGTGAAGATCACAGGAAGACAGAAAGGTGTTCACATCTCATGAACCAAGGAGGTCGAAGAGGATTGTCTTGGCTAAATCTAAGCGAGGAACTCAGACTGTTAGCATTTGAAGACCTCGGTCATGTGGTAGTCAACTTAAACTCGTATTACAAACCTATACTTTATAGAATGTCCTATGGAGACTTTTCTACACCTTGGACCTATGATTGAAAACTAGTGTTAAAGAGAATTGGCTTTGTGACTGAAAGGCTCAGTGCTATTGTATCTCGAACTATGGAAGAAATGTGATTTGGGTTGGAAAGAAGGCTACAAAAAATTAGCACTTATACCCTCTGATAGTCCTGAAGTAGTGAAGCTCAGATTGAAGTGTAGAAGCTTGGATATGGAACAGTGATAGCATTGTTGACTATGTCAACCTCGGATCTAAGGGCAACCTACTATGGAGTGCTCAGAATAGTTATAGAGGGCTCGAACAATAGTGGACTTGTAGCTCAAATACAGACCAATGATTATCTTTGGAGCTCGGAGAAGACAGACCTGTGGAGGAAATTTATGCTCAAATCAACAATGGACCTATAGCCCAAATATCTCAAGGGTAGACCAGTGATTTTTTTGGAGCTCGGATGGGACAAGTCTATGGAGGAGACTTGTCCTCAGGGCCCGAACCAGTAAATAATCAAAACTATCAAAACCTTAGATGATTATATAGTGATATTGGAGGTATGAATACTTTGAAGATTTGAAAAGTGATAAGATTGGATATTTGAGTAGTAAATAAGCCTAGAATAGTGATGAACTTGGAGGATTGAACAAGTGAAGAACTTGAAGCTCGGATCATGGATAGTGGACAAGATGGAACTTTGGTGCAATCTCGTGGAGCATTTCACTACAACAAAATAGGCAATTTGTGCCCGATTTAGCACCAGATTTTAGTGCATTTTTTTCTTAATTGGAATGAGTAGCTTGGCAATAAATCTAGCTCTATTATACAATTTTTAAAGTGTCTTTTTTGCGCCAAATTTTTCATCTTGTCTCACGCCAAATTTTGCATCCTTTTTTGCATCGTATTTTGCACCAAGATTCGTATTTGGTTTTACAACAGGTTTTTCTTCTAGTTTTGTACCATTTCTTGCATCTGTTTTTGCATCATTTTTTACTTCTCGTTTTATGCCATTCTTTGCTTCTAGTTTTATGTTGTAATTTGCATCAAGTTTTACACCATCTTTTGCATCCGATTTAGTGTCTTTTTTACATCCAGTTTGTGCCAGTGTTTTCATCTATTCTTATGCCATTTTTTGCTTTTAATTTTGTACCTATTTTACATCTATTTTTGCGCTGGCTTTTGTACCTTTTTTTGCATCCAAATTTGCACCATATGTTGAATCTAATTTAGCGCCAAATTTTTCATCCATTTTTGCGTCATTTTTTGCATCCACTTTTTTGTTTGATTTGTCTACCTTTTTTGCATCCTATTTTGCAGGATATTTTGCATCTAATTTTTCATCATTTGTTGCATTGAATTTAGCATCATTTTTCACTCCATTTCTTGCATCCTCTTGAGCATCTAAATTTGCATACTATGTCAATCCATGTGTTGTGTCCACCTTTGTATCCCATTTTGTGTCTAATGTTATGTTCAATTTTGAGCCACTCTTTTTGTCAACTTTTGCATTTGTTTTTTCACCAAGTTTTGCATAATTTTTACACCTCATTTTTCATCCAAACTTGAGCCATTTTTATAACCATTTTTTCTACTTTTGTGTCCAATTTTGCATCCTTTTTGGTGTCTAATTTTGCATCCTTTTTGGCATCTGAATTTGCATTTTTTTTTTTGCTACCTATTGTGTCCACATTTGCTTCTCATTTTTCACCTAAGTTTGAGTTTGAAATTGCATCTACTTATGCATCATTTTTGCATCCAATATGGCATCCTGGTTTCACCGTTTTTTAGTCCCATTTTTCTGTTGGAAATAATACTGAGA
>APFE030689294.1:0-85209 GCA_000404065.3 Pinus taeda
ATAAAGCAAGAGATACATAGATATATGTGATTCACCCAATTTGGGCTACATCCATGGAGAAATAACCAATACTTCCTTTTATATTATCCAACAAAATGAAGAGGCACAACCTACAATAGATTCACCGTAATTTCCTCTTTTCTCTCACACTATGTCCTCTCTCTCTCTCTCTCTCTCTCACACACACACACACACACTCAGAATAATAATTCATAGCTGCAATACAATTCCATCATATAAACCGAGGGGGTGCCTTCTAGGGGAACCAACCCTAAATTAACATAACTTCTATCGTCAGATCATTTTCCTAATGAAAAAATCCGATTGACGACGAAATTGCAATATTTTATCATGCAATTTTTCATCTATTTTGCTTCAGGGGCATTGCCCCCAAACCCCTTCTAGGGGGGGCTCATAAAAGTTGTCATCGGCCCCCTCGACCCTGCTGATGGCGATTAAATGGGTGGAGTTGTTTCCCCATTAGGAACGGGGACCCAACATAATTGAAACAAAAACCTTTGAACAATCAAGAAGATAATCAGGTTCCACACCCAACAAAAAATTCCCATAACTTCGTACTAGAAAGTAGCAAATTTCATACTTGTATAGTGAAAATTCCAACAACATTCATGTGACAAAGTAAATAACAAGAATTAAGATGACAATATTACTTACATGTGCAAAAGAGTATATCCAATCATCATACTATGCCAATAATGACGCTCTAAGATAAGAGAAAGATATACAAACATCAAAATTCATCCATAACATCCAAACTCCTCCTCCAAAAGGGATAGTGAAAATATCACAAGAGAAAATAATCCAAATAAGTGATGATCAATGAGAGAGAATGCCTCTCTTCTATTTATACAATCCTCTAAGGGATTCTAATGGCTTAATTTGGACTAATAATGCTCCTAAAATAAACAATGTGCATAATAACAATACTTTTGGTGACAAGCTCACTAAAAATAGCTCAATAACATAAGAATAAGCCTCTCAAGAGGGAAGAATGATCAATATAGTGAGTCGTTGGGTCTTTGAGGAACTTTAATGAAGTCCAAGGGGTTCCATGATGTAAAACTGGACTCCAAACATAGTGGAAAAGTGGTTGGCCCCCTGTTTTCCAAGAAAGAACCTATGGTGCTCCCAACTAGGGGCATCCTCATGGGTCTCTAAGTGGATAAACAATGCCTGTAGACCATCTATAAGGGTTAGGATGATGACATAATCCCTCTCTTTATAGTGGGAGACATCCTTTGGACCCTAGAATATCTTCCAAGTGTATGGTGCATGTGTGGAGCCAGTTGGGCATGGTGAACCAGGTGCATCATCCTCATCCAAAAGGTGGAACACGAGCAATAAATGAGTGGTGTAGGGGATCCATGAAGTACTCTCTACTATGGTGGAGGTCCATGGCTCTCAATGCTCGCCGTACAAGTGCCAATGTTTCCCTCTAGAGGGATATGACCTTGTATAGGGAGACAAAGCCCCAAATGGAGACCCACCTGCAATCCTGCATTAGATCTAATGCGTCCACTTTCCCTCCAATACAAGAAACCTTCAGAATAATCAAGTAAAAGAGCTTACAAGTCATGGAATCAATGGGGCACTTCATGGTGGCATGCCCTTCCATAGTGGGCTTTGTCATGTACAAGTGTCTCTAAGCTCAATAAGGGGTTAATTAAGGACACTATAGGTGGTTTCGACCTTTAAAGGGGGGTACATTTCCATGGTACATCCATCAAGTGTCAAATGGAAAATGATAAAGTAATGGAATGAAGTGGGGATCATTAGAATCATCCAGACCAAATTTCATGGTACAAGGGTAGCTATAATAAGGGAATCCCACACCTCGGTATATGAGTGTAGGAGGGAGAAAATCGTGATACATGAGTTATCTCGGCGTTTGTTTTTCCAGCCTTCTTCATATTCCTTTTTCCTTTAATTAGTTTTTCTTCATAACTAATCGGGGCTCCAATGGATGAGAGCATGATGTGTAGTATATAGCAGTGGATATCCCCTTAAGGTGGGATGGTTCATCGCCCACCAGGGGTTCGGATAATCATGGGTTCCATAATGATGGAGGGGGATTTTTCCCACATGTTAAATTCATATGTCCCAACCATATTTTGCATTTTGTGGTAGGTTTCCTATTGAGAGTGGAAAAATTATGCTTTTTCTTTTCTTTTTAGCTGCATCAAGCTCCAGGGCATCGTTCCAAGCTTGAGCCAAGGTTTGGACAAGAGGAGGGGGAGGCTAACCCTAAGTTGACTGTATGGACACACGTGGATCCGGATGGGAAAAGAGATAAATAGGGCTAAAATGAGTTCAAAGGGGTGATGTATGTGGTGTCGAGAAGTAGAACCACACAACTAATGTCAAGATTTCCCAAGTAGTTCCAGCCCTAAAGCTAATGGCTAGTAAAGGAGATCCCATAGGACTAGGATACAAGGGTAACCACGAAATCGAGGAATGGAGACAAGAATACAAACATAACCCACTCTTTCCACTGAATCCCCCCACCAATCCATGCCCAAAAGTGGCCATGAAAAGTAAGGAAAATTACTCAACTACACCAATGAAAGCCATACCTTTGGGGTGGGAGGCCCACCTTCAAACATACAACCGTAACAAGTGGGCAAGGGACCACATGGTTGGCTCAGGCGCCAAAAATAATGGCACGTCGAGCTATCTGGTGGTTGCAAGGGGCTATTGGCTACTGACTAAGGACCATCTAGGAGAAACAAATTCTCCTATACATACTACCCACAGGTGGTGGGTAACACTAATTTTTGGATAGGAAAATAAACCATAAAACCTTCCAAAAGTCACACTTAAATACTACTCTTTTTTATTATTAAAGTATTTGAGCTATTAGGTTTGGAGAGTTAGAATTGATATGGAGATTTTGGAAATATTTCCGATATTACTTTTATTTATCATATTTTAAAATATTTATGAAATTTACAATTTAAATAAAATAGAAAAGAAACTAAAAATTGATCCTGCCCTAATTGTAACTTAAAATATTTTTAATACATACTTCCAAAACCACTATGTTCCAGGTGCATGTCACTTTTTCTTGTTCAACTTTTGATTCCGGGTCAATTAGATATTAATGGTGCTGATTAAGAGTGGAGATGACTTATTGCATAGGAAAGAAGGTAAACAAGCAATGGTTGAAAAACAAAAAGAGATATAGAATTACACATATCTTATTAATATGTGGCAATGTGAAAACCTATGCTGCCTACAAATGGTATGATCTCTTGTTTTTAATAGTGAATGAAAGTAATTGCTTTACCAATTTTAGAAAATTGTCAATTTTAGTAATGGTTTCACCATATAGCTTAGTTTGACTCATGTCCTAGCATGTGGATCCATCTCAAGGATTGCAACCTTATTTGGCCCTTCAAAATGACTAAGCCAAGCATTAGGAAAGTGATAATCTCTATGGTAAAGACGATGAGGAAGTGAATAAAATAATTATGGGCAGAGTGACTCCGATTCTTTGTTTTTTATTTTTTATGTTGATGGACAAAGAAATCAGATCTTCCCAATAGTTCATGCACTCTGGAAGTTTCTTACGCTTCTAAATCATTCATGATCAAGGTTGGTGAAGACTCTCGTTTCGTTATTGGATGCAAAAAAATAATGTTTCCTTAGTGGGTCTACTATTGTGGTTGGTGGTAGGACTGGATATGGATCCAAAGGAAGATGTTTTATCTACTGTGAGGTTGTTTGTGGGATGCTTGGCGTGCATGCTTTATTTGGTAGACAATTCCTGAACTTATGTTGATTGTAGATTTGGAGAATATCTTGGAATCTGACGGTTATGAGAGAGGTCAAAGAATTGACTCCACGAATCTGCAATCCACATGAACATGCCTCATAGACAACTATACAAATATAGTGCTCTTTGGTATTGCTTCCCATTCCTTCAATGTTGTGTTGTTTTTCTCTTGTGTAGGGCATCCCTTTTTTCACTATCTTGCTAAATGGATTAATGAATTGATTGACAAGAAAGGGACGAAGGCATTGGTCATGGAGTTCTAGAGATGAGAGGTGTTTCCTACTTTGATTACAAACTAAAGCTCGTCACCTAGCCTAAAATAAAAAGATTCTACCAATATTTTAATGGAAAATATACATCGAGAAGAACTAAAGCTGTAATAAGGTTTCGATCATATTTTCTAATAAAATGCATTTTTTAAAATAAAAGAATATATTTCTTATCTTATAATTAAATAAATAAAAAATTACATTGTTACAAAAATTCTGATCAAAACTAAATTAATAACCTACCATCACTAAAATTATTGATTAAACTAATTAATAAACATACCATCACTAAATCTCCTAAAGAGAAAGTATAAATTAATATTAATAGTCCTTAGAATGTTTGACTCATAAGTATTTATATCATTAAAAATATAAATTATATTAAATTTGAATTGAATATTATTAATAATTTCCCACTCTCTAATACATCACATTAACATTATAAATTATTATATAAATGATAAAGTTTAAGATATATAATATTTAAAATAAAAATAACTTAATATTTGAATAAACAATAAAATATAAAAAACCTTGTAATTCAATTATGTTATATTTCTTTCTTAGAAATTAAGAGTTATCATAATTTATTTAATTATTTAATTTTTTTTACATATTTGTCATGTAAACTAATTAAAAAAAAAACTAACTTCAATTAAAATTGAAGAAACAACTGTCTTCCCTACTTTAAATATTATTAACTCAATATGTATGTAATGATCTTTGGACCCTACGCTTCACTAAATGGGCACCTTCATGTTAACTCAAAGAACATTTAAATGGACCCCTTAATGTTAACACAAAGCACGTTTAGATGGGCCCTTTAATGTTACATAAAGGTCGCTTAATGCTGACTCAAAACACATTTAAATGCCCCTTAATGTTACATAAAGGTCTACACATCATTTATAGGATCCATAACTCGAGCACATTCAAACTAAATGGACCCCTTAATGTTACATATATTCAAACTATTCAGATTAGAGATGGATGGTGGTTGTGGATCCTGCTTCCATATTCATCACATGTGGATATTGGTCCAATATTCAAGCACGGAATTGACCATGGAATGTATGGGGGACATAATCATGATGTGGAAGGGACAATTAATTTCATGGATATCCTAATTATCAGATATAGATTTTGATTATTGTGTAATAGATTTTATATATATTTTAACATTGCACTAACATAATATATATAATATTAATATATGAAAAAATTTATAAAAAATAAAATATATAATAATATAATAACAACAATATATTGTCTATAATGATTGATAAATATTTACAGAATAATTTAATATATGAAAATAATTCAATAAAATAAAATATTATAATAATATAATAACAACAATATATTAGTCTTAATAATGATGATTAATATCTATAGAGATTACCTTGATCGGGGTGTGATGGGAGAGGGGATTCGGAAGTGAATCATTGACATGGGAGAAGGAAAAATGGACAGGGTACGTGGGTGGCCCACCCAATTACCCTATACGAGCACGACATGAGGTACCGGGAGAGATAGGTAGGTGGAGGCAACTTTGGGAAAACAAAAGGTTAGGTTGGTAAGTTTTCAAGGCAAAAAGGTGGTGAGGGCGGTTAGTGCATGCATGCAAGGCTGGAGGAGGAAACGGGCGACAAGCGATGAGATTGGAAGCCAAGAGGAAAACTAGGCCCATAGGAGACGGGACTGCCATCTGCACCTGGAATTCGCCTTCAACGACTTGGAAGGAGATTGGTATGTAATTCAAGCATACCTAAGTCTAGATATGGGATCAATGCTGCAAGAATGGAGGTTGGTCTGGAATCAAATGGGGGTGGTTTCGAATGTTTCACGAGATTTTTGGTTTAGTCTTTTGCTATCGATGTCTAGTTTTTTATTTTCTGCAATATATGGAAGATTGCGAGAATTATGGTTCAGTCTTCTGCTGTTAATGTCTCGTTTTTTATTTGCTGCAATTTATGGAAGGCTGTGGGGGAAAGAGGGGATCCATGGAGGGCTAGGATGGAATATCGAATCTTGGGGAATGAAATTGGTAACGACCACTGTGAAAACCCACATATTGGGATATAGAAGGGGTCAAGGCTCCCGTCAAAGCTTGTGGCAGTCTGGTAGTCTCCAGAACCAGCAAGGGGTGTGAGGGGGGTATGGGAAGTGGAATAAATGCTCAGTCTTGTTAGTCTGGTTAGTGGGAGACATGAAAACCCAAGGGGGTAGTAAAGGGGTGTTGGGGAATCTTAATTGTGGTAAGCTCGACCAACTAGTCTTAGCGTGGCTCCAGGGTAATCCGGAGAAGTAACAGGGCATCTATAGGGAGGTGGGGGACTAGAACCACAGTGCAGTTGGTAATTCCACCATGGCAAATAAAATCGGGTGGAAATGACCGGGTAGAGGCCTGCAAGTTCGACCGAGGGGGGGGGATCTACGTATGCTCTTAACATATCTCTCTGTCATTCTGGTTCAAGGTGGATTGCAGGGTAGCGTCAATACCCTTAGGGGTATGAGCGATGAGTCGAGGCATCATGACTCGAGTGGGCTTGCAATTTCAGTTAGAATCGAGCCAACCTCCTACATTTCTTATTTTTATCACCCCAAGCCTTGCCTGTTAGCAATCCCAAGTGTCGTTAGACCTCAGCCTGGAACCCAGTTAGCCGACTCCAAGGGGGGAATCAAGCGGTGGTGGGAAGAGAATCTCTTACTATTACACATAGTGAGGATGAAGGAAAGATGGGAAGGGACAGGGGCTACCTGGGTCATCTCCTGCAAATTCTAATTCATTTTTCTGTAAAGGTGATTTACATGGAAAGGCTAAAGGCCATGATTGAAATATGGACTGGTTATAATGCTTGTACTTATGCTACCCTTACATGTTTATTTAATTCTTCTGCCACTTTGACTCTCACGCTCTAATACCAAGAGCAAGAAAGAACAAGAGAGGGGTGGGGGCTGGAAGAATTTTATAAGGAAAATAAAATGGTGAAGGTAAAAGCTAGGTAGGGAAGAAAAGGGGCTTTGGGCCAGCAAACAAACATAAAAGAAAATGAAGGTGCCGGTGGCTTCGGCGAGCAAGACCCAACAAAAAAGGGGTAGGAAATCTGGAGAGGAAAGTATGCAAAACCTAATGCATGCATACGAGGAACTCCAATGTAGGTTAAAGGCATAATTTCAACCTAGGAGGAAGAGCTAAACACCAAGGCTGCGAAAGAAGTTCTTCCAACAAAGGAATGGGATCCCTTGCTCATAGATCTGAGGCACACCAAACGCTGACAAACACTGTCTAGACAGACAATTCAATAGTATTGGGTCATGAAGAACCTGCTGGCTAGGGCCATGAAAACACACAGGGACCAAGAAGAACAAATTCAAGCTCGTCAAGAGGAGCCAATCCTAAAGGACATCCAAAAGGAGATTAAGGCGGTGCAGGTACAACAATATCATCAAAATCTTCGTTTTGATCGAATTGAAAAACAAATGCAAACTTTGTTGCATAATGAAGTGCCCAGGTCAAGTGCAAAGTACCTGACCCTTGTTGAGTCATCTGATGAATGACTAGAGTAGCATAAATAATTTTTTTGGTTTTATGTCGGATAGAATTTACTTTAAAATTCGAAGGATGAAGCATAAAGTAGATACAATAGTATATTTAGCATGGATGGATATTCTCAAATTGTTTAAATTTTGGATGGAATATGATGTTGATCGGTGGCCAACACATCTGGTTTCCTTGGGCAGGTTTGTTGGGTTGTGTTATATTATTTCCACGACTAGCCCCAGTAGTTAAACCGGGTAGTTAGAGGGGGGGCAAAGCCCCCCCTTCATTGCGCCGATTGGCAGCGGGGGCGACAACACCCCAGGAATTTTTTTTTTGGACCTTATATTAGGTGGGAAAACCTACCTATGGTTTTGTCCATGGTTTTTGCACATGGTTTTGGGCGCGATGGTTTTCGGTCCATGGTATTTTGTAGATCCGGTCAAGGGAACTACGGTTATGTTCTAATCCAGGGTTAATGGATTGCAGTTTATGGATGCTTCAGTGTGTATATATATGTATTGTAACATTGAAAGGAACATAATGAGAAATCAAGTTGGTAGTCCTGGTTTTGGGATCCAGAGGAAAATCTCTATGTATATTTGTTTTATGTGTTATTCTCTAGCCATTGTTTATTTTCTGGTTTTTAGAATTCATATGTAGGTAATTTCTGTACAGGGTTAAAACCTACATTTGGTATTAGAGTTGTTTTGGCTTCAAGGGGATGCCTTTGTTGTTGAGGGTTTTTGCTCGAGCCTGTGGTAGACCTTGTTTAGTGGGAGATCTGCGGGATCGATTCTGGTGGTGAAAGAAGATGGTGAGCAGTGGAAAGATAGAACTCGAAAATAAAATGGTCAGGTTTTGAGTATGGAATAAAGATGGAGGATCTTTGGCGAGAAAAATCAGTGGATCGTAGTAGAACCAAGTACTAACCAACGAGAGTGTCCAATGAAGAGAAGAGTTGACATCAGAAGGGAAAACAGCATAATTGTTGTGTGTCTCAGATTCAGTATTGCTGAATGTATCAGGGGACTACAACAGAGGATTTGTGGGACAGTTAGGAATCTGTACCAATCTAAGTCCTTATGAATAAACTGTTCTACGGAAAAAGCTGTATAACCTAGGATGAAAGATAGGACTTAGTGACAAGCATCTGAACGCATTTAATATTGTGGTAAGCCAGTTATTGTCTATCGATGTTAAAATTCAGATGAAGATAAGTGCATTAGTTGTTGTTTCTCTACTAGTCATGGGAAATTTGGGTATTGCAATAGGGAAGCAATACAACTGCCTTGCAGTTTGATGAAATAGTCTCATCCTTGTTGATAGAGGAGATGAGACAGAAAAATATGGAGAGCCAGAATGGTGATGCCTTGTCTGTACGAGGACGGTCCCATAATAGAAACAAAAATAATTCCTCGAGTGGGAGAGCTAAATCTAGAGGGAGATCTAAATCTCCAGGAAAATTTGTAAAGGTGTGCTGGAAATGCGGAAAGGAAGGGCACTACAAAAGGGACTCTAAATCTAAAGATCTAAGGAAAAGTATCTAATGATGCTCCTTCTGGAGAGGTGAAAACCATCTTAGATGAAAGTGGGGATGTGTACTTGGCTTCTTCTTCAAGCCCACATGTAGATCATCAGGCATGGTTGATTAACTCAGGTGCATCCTTTCACTTAACTCCCCATAGAGAGTGATTTTGCAAGTATGAGAAATACGATGGTGGTGATGTCTTCTTAGGGTGTGATAGGAAGGCTAGAATCATTGGTTGCAGAAAAGTAAGGTTGAAGTTGCAAGGTGGAAGGATTAGAACACTTCTAGGTGTTCTAAATATTCCTGCATTGGCTAGAAATCTGATTTTTGTAAGCAAGCTAGATGATGTAGGTGCAAAAATAGTGTTCGAGAAAGATACATGCAAGATGGTTCAAGGAGCACTAGTATTGATGCGAGGAGTTCAGATTGGAACTATGTACAAGCTGCAAGGTAACATTGTTTTTGATGGGTGCAACAATTTTGTGGTTCCTGAAAGTGGACTAGAAAATCTGGTGGTCTTTGGAGAAAAGACCTGTTATCACCCGAAGAAACTCTCCTAGGTTGTATCTCAGAGATGCTCGGGAACATTACAAACTCAACAAAATGTTGGAAATGGATGAATGGAAGGTATGATGCATAATCAAGCCAAATAACCACTTCTACTATGCTTAACCCCAGACATGGGTGAACACCCCAGACTACAAGGCTTTAGACCACCAATCACTCATAGTTTAAGGAAAAGGTGAATATGGAGAATATTGACCACACCAGCAGATGGACAGGACCCTGTGATGGCCGGATGCAACCAGTAAAAGGTCTGTAAATCTATTTATTAATACACAGATAGGATGACAGCTCTCTGGCACTAAATAAATAGAAACTTGCATAACATATTCAATAATACATACAAGAATCTAACACAGAGGTGGGATGACAGCCCCTCTAATACTAAATATCAAGAGACAATGAATAAATGCATAACATGCACAACCTAGAACAAAGAAGAAGTGGAAAGTGAGCAATTAACAACAAAAGAAACTTGTATTAGCTGAAAATGAAGACCAGACGCTGCAGGAATCACAGTAGTTACAGTCTCCAGAAGTTGAACCTTACATCAAAACCAAAACCATAAACATCAACCTATTGCATCTAAGTTCTGGATATATATAGAGGTTGATTACAAAAATATTTGTTATCCTATGCGTGAAGGGGTCATAATGGACCACCAACCACATTAACTATCTATAATGGATCTCTGCTATAATCTGCTGCTTTAATGAACAAAATTGATCTTCTGAATGCTTTACTGTACTTCTTAGAATAGGTGGAGTGTCCTTTGGATGAAGTTCCATGACTGATAAATGAACTCAACTGCTCGAGGCATGTCCTTCTCGTCCTTCGACCATAATGATCTTGAATGCGGTGGTTGAAGTAGTAACTGCGCCGAGTACAGGTAGATGGCCAACCTCGTCCTTCGGGAGTATGGAATGGTCAAGGATGCAGAGATTGCATTGTGAATGGGTGAACTAGTTGGAGCGATGTTGATTGTTGGATCATGCAGATGGACGGCGATGATTAGCTTACAGGAGGTATCGAGAGAAAACGTGGATAGAGAAACGTGGGCCGTCAGATCGTGGGCAAGCAGATCCGACGGTCATCGCACGAGAAAAGTGTGGGGACATTAACGGGCGGAGGAGGTATATGTGGGCGGTAAGCGGTTTCCCCGCACTTCTTACGGGAGGCAGGTGGTATCCGTATGCGAGGGCGCGATACGAATAGACGACTAACACATGGCGGATATGACGGGCGGAAAACCACTTTTCTCGCGGGTTAAAGTGCGGGCATGTCTCGGCGGCAGGACGAGCGATTACCGTTGGATTGGGGGATGGGAAATTTGATGGATGGGAAAAGGCGCACATGTTTCTTGGTTGATGTGATAGGAAAAGCCGTGGGCCAGGGATTTTGCTGAAGAGTGCAGTTATATGGATAGGGCTGTGTTATGGAGTTTAAGTGCCCGGGGCTTAAGGAAAAGGTTTTATGCTAAGTTTGCAGGAGAACAGGGCTAGCGGGGAATTATGATGGTGTGGGTAGAGTGAGGGGAGCGAGGAGAATGGCCAATACAGACCTTCTTTAAATTGCAGCAGCATGGCCTGGCCATATTTGACCCTCAAAAATGTGCAAGCATGTAGCAGAGCTAACACTGGCTCCTTCTGGGGATGAGATCCTCCCTGTGAGGTCTCAAGAACCTGCAGATCATTGCCTTCCTGATGAAAATCAAATCAACAAAATTCCTAGTGTTCCATTGGGCATGGAGTCTATTTTGTCTACATTAAACTGATAAAACAAACATTTACAACCTTTAAGGCCACAAGACCTTAAGCAACATAAATTTTCAGAAACTGCCCATTGACTGGGCCATCAAAAACTGCTTCTCCTCCCATACTTTGCAGTAGGAAGGTGTTGTTCCCTTGGATCTGAGAAATAATGAAAGGCCCTGTCCAAAAAGCATCGAATTTCCCATGGTTGCCTTTCTTTTCTTTGAGTGCATCCCATTTTAGAACCAAGTCTCCAACTTGAAAATTATCTTCCTTTGTCCTCTTGTCAAAAGCTTCCTTGATCCTCTTCTGATGTACTGTAGCCTTTTCAACCAACTATTCTTTGATTTGATGTACCTCTGCTAAATCAATGATTCTTTATGCCATATCTTCTTCGTCATTCTGCTCTGATTGCAGGAACTTTGCCACAGGGAGAGTAAGCTAAATTGGAAATACTGCCTCTGTGCCATATACCAGTTTGAATGGAGAATTCCCTGTGGATCTTTTAATGGTCACTCTGTCAGCCCAGAGTGCATATTTGAGCTTTGAATCCCAATTCGTTTTATTTTCATCTAACAGCTTCTTAATTATCCTTATTAAACTCTTGTTGGAAGATTCTGCTAGACCATTACCTTGAGGATAATATGAGGTGTAATGAACCAGTTTAATGCCCATTGAATCACACATTTCCACCAATTCTTTTGCCCTGAAGGCTGCTGCATTATCTGTGACTAATTTGTGTGGACATCCAAATCTAGTAAAAATATTCTCTGTTAAAAACTTCATGACCACATTATGATCAGCCTTTCTGGTAGGGATTGCTTCAATCCACTTAGTGAAGTAATCAGTGGCTACTAATATCCTTCTGTGCTGGCCACTGGAATGAGGATTGATTTCTTCAATGAAATCCAAGCCCCACTGCTGGAAAGGTCCTTTTGTATATATTGGTTTTAAGGGAAAGGACTTCAACTGCTGTTTGCCTTCAAATCTTTGGCACCTGTCACAAGACTTAACCAATGAAAATACATCAAAAAATAAGGAGGGCCAATAGTACCTAGCTCTGAGAATTTTGTGAGCTGTAGTTTTCCAATAATGATGCTGTCCACACATGTTGGAATGAAACTGGTGCATGACTTCTAGTGACTGTTCTTTGTCCAGACACCTCAAAAGCATTCCAAATGGATCCCTCCAATAGAGCAGATTTTCATTAATGCAATATTTTGCTTCTCTAAGCTTGATTGTTCTGGCTTGACTTTCAGTAAAGATGGAATGGATTTCTAGCTTCAGCAAGAATTTAACAATTACAGAATACCAATTACAAGAAGCTAGATTTTCAGCCACTGACTGCTTTCTCTCTGGTTCAACTGCTTCCTCTTCTTCTGTTTGACCATTTTTTGAATTCAAGCACATGAGGTTTATGTCCAATGTTATGCAATTTTCTTCAGCTAATAACCTGGCAAGACCCTTACCTCTGACAAGCTTGGTGGGCTTCAATTCTATATTAAATTCAATCAACTTTGCAATCCATTTAACCCTTCTTCCATCAGCATCAGGTTGTGTTAAGACATCTTTTATTGCAGCAGAAGGTACATATGCAATTATCTTAATCTTGGAATGCAAGATATAAATTCTGAAAGCTTTCAAAGATTTAATAAGAGCATATGCTTGTTTCTCTATAATATCATACCTCAGCTCAACATCCCTTAATGTCTTACTGAAAAATGCCATTGGATGTTCTGAACCTTCTTCATTTGCTTGCAATAAAACTGCTGCAAGGGTGTCTTCAGAGGCAAAATAAAATATATGGAACTCCTTGCTGTAATCTGGACTTATTAAAGTGGGAGCCTCCATAATAGCTTTCTTAATGGACTCAAAGGATTTTCTTGCTGCCTCAGTCCATTTTATCTCTGACCCCTTTTTCAACATGGAGGTAATATGCTTCACTAATTCTGCAAATTTTGGTATAAATCTCCTCACAAAATTTATTTTGCCCAGAAAGGATTGGATATCCTTCTTTGATCTCGGTACAAACAAAGTCTATATTGCCTTTACTCTTTCTGGGTCAATTCGAACACCTGTAGCAGAAACAATGTGTCCTAACAGCTTGCCTTCTTCTAAAGCAAATTGTGACTTTTTTGGATTGACCAAAATCCCAAACCTTCTGCACTTCAAAAACACTTCTCTCAAATGCTGTAAGTGGTCTATATGACTGCTGGAGTATACTGTTATATCATCAAGGTAGATAAGGACAAATTTATCCTTCTCTCCCACAAATGCTACATCCATAGCTCTCTGAAAGGTGGCTCCAACATTCATTAGTTCAAAAGGCATTTTGGCATACATAAAAGTGCCCCAAGGAGTGGTGAATGCAGTCTTCTCTTGATCATCTAGGTGTACAACAACCTGATTACAGCCTGAAAATCCATCCAGGAAAGACATCACTTTGGCTCCTGAGACCTTTTGCAGCAAATGCTCCATCTTGGGTAGGGGATAATTGTCTTTCTTGGAGCATTTGTTTAAGTTTCTGAAATCAACACAAAGTCTGATTTCTCCTCTTTTCTTCCTCACCACGACTAGATTGGCTACCCACTTTGAATATCTAAGGGGAACTATGATCTTGGCAGCCAACAACTTCTTAATTTCTTTTTCGATTAGAGGAAGGAGCATAGGATTTATTGGTCTTAGCTTTTGCTTGAAAGGGATGGTATCTTTCTCTAATGGGATTTTATGCTGGATGATATTTCTATCATATGTTTTTAGGTCACTATACTCCCAGGCAAAGACATTAGTAAATTTATTCATTAAATTGCAGTATTCTAAATTTTGGTCAGCAGACAGATGTGTGCACAGATTTATGTATCTTGGCTGACCTGGACTCCCTATGTCATGCTTATAGACTGCAGATTGGTCTTCTTTTTGAGCAGCCTTGTAAGACACATCATTCTAGTTAAACAATCTTTCTAGAGGAATTAGACCCTTAGGTATATAGTTATTGGGTAGCTGGACAATGTCGTCTTTACCAATTTTATTTCTAAGCTGGGCTTTTGGGCCTTCTTGCAAGGCTTCATTTTCGTGGTCAATTTTCATATCAGAAAATTCATCAATGACTTGCAAGAATCGATTCACTTCATCAGCATAAAAACTTTCCAATGGTGGACATTATTAGGCAAGGATGGTCTGTATTTCATTTGAACTTCATAAACTAGTTTGGGACGTATGGGAGGAATGAACATTCTAGCAGACACAGCAAGAGAATCAACCAGCTGATTTTTGGCTCTAGGGATATATGAAATACAGAAACTATCAAAAGATTCTTTGAGTCTCCATACCTCATCTCTGTATGCTTTCAGCCTTGGGTGCTTCGCTTGAAATGTTTTGTTTACCTGTTGAATGATCAGATCAGCATCTCCAAACACCTTTATGTTCTTGATTCCTCTGTCTTTTTTTGCATTGAGGCCCAATATCAGAGCCTCATATTCTGCTATATTGTTTGTGACTTGAAATGCCATCTTAAATGACAACTGCGTGCTTTCTTGTTGTGGAGATATCAGCACCACCCCTACTCCTGCAGTATCTCTGGAACATGCTCCATTAAAGAACATCTCCCAATCTTGACTTCCTTGCTTTTCCTAAGTTCTGCTCAATCTTCAGATTAGATATCTTAGCAGCTAATGACTCTATCATTCTGGTCATTTTATCTAATTTAGGCTCTGAAGATGAGACAGAGGAAAAAGAAGCCTCACCTCCTCGCCTTCTTCTGTCAGCATGACTTTTAAGTTTTTCTGCAACCATAATATTTGATTCTACTTCTAGTGCTGCATCTTGCATATCAGACAGAGTAGCACATCTTCTTTCTCTTAATAACAGGCAGAAATCAGAGTCAAAAGAATTGGCATAGGTTAGTTTTGCTGATGTAGGAGTTGGCTTTACCTCAACTGGTATTTTACTGTACATCCTATTGAATCTTTTATTACAATCAGGCAAAGTTTCCCCATTTTCTCTCTTCAGATTACCAAACTCAGTATGGTAATACAAAAAGTCTTTCTTATCTCCCCAGTGCTTCAAAAATGCATCATCTAAGGCTTCAATATCAGCAATAGATCTAGGGGTCAATTCTCTGAACCATTTTCTAGCCTCTCCATCAAGGCTCTGGACAAAAACTCTCATCCACACATCATTTTCACTAATGTTTAAGTTATCAGCATAACTGTAAAAAGCTTCAAGGTGTTCTTTTGCTGTTACCCCATTTGTACTAGTGAACTTAGGCATATATTTTTGATACTCTCCAGCAGGCATGGCATTTAAAGGAACAGGCAAGACTAAAGGCCCATACCTAGCAGCTATGATTCTTTCCATCTTCGTGGGAGCTTGTTGGCCTGCCATAACTAGAATATGTGGAAGGATACTAGCAGATTGGATAGTAGGAAACAATGGAGTAGATGGAAAAAATAATCGAGTATGATGGACTGTGTGGGAAACTTTCTTAGGACTGAGATCCAAAGGGGAACTAGCAGTACGAGGAGCTATATGAATCTCTGCAGGTAATTCTTCACTAGCAATACTAGGCTCTAGATCTTCACACTGAGTATTTTCAACTATAACCTTCTCTTGTAGAGATACATAAGTTTTCTTAGGCTTACCTGATCCTAATGCTCCTTTCTGCGAAGTTTTCTTCTGCTTAATGATCTTCTCAGGGTCAAGCATTGGTTCAGCTGGTGATTTCTGAGGATTTCTTCGAGTATGTCTCACAAACTGAGCCAGAATTGCAATGTGGAGTCGCCAAAGGTTGGTCTTCCCCTAGTGGAGTCGCCAGATAGATGGTTACAACCAGAAATGTGCCCAGACTTTGTCTATCATCAAAATCTGGAACTGTGTCGTCTCCCAGGGAAGCTAAGCTTTGACCTCCCCTCCCTGGCAACGACGCTAATTAATTTTATCACCCTAAGAAACTCTCCTAGGTTGTATCTCAAAAATGCTCGCGAACATTACAAACTCAACAAAATGTTGGAAATGGATGAATGGAAGGTATGATGCATATTCAAGCCAAATAACCACTTCTACTATGCTTAACCCCAGACATGGGTGAACACCCCAGACTACAAGGCTTTAGACCACCAACCACTCATAGTTTAAGGAAAAGGTGAATATGGAGAATACTAACCATACCAGCAAAAGCACAAGACCCTGTGATGGCCGAATGCAACTAGTAAGAAGTTTGTAAATCTATTTATTAATACACAGACATGATGACAGCTCTCTGGCACTAAATAAATAGAAATCTGCATAACATATTCAATAATACATACAAGAATCTAACACAGAGGTGGGATGACAACCCCTCTAGTACTAAATATCAAGAGCACATGAATAAATGCATAACAGGCACAACCTAGAATAGAGAAGAAGTGGAAAGTGAGCAATTAACAACAAAAGAAGCTTGTATTAGCTGAAAATGAAGACCAGATGCTGCAGGTATCACAATAGTTACAGTCTCTAGAAATTGAACCTTACATCAAAACCAAAACCATAAAAATCAACCTATTATATCTGAGTTCTGGATATATATAGAGGTTGATTACAAAAATATCTGTTATCCTATGCGTGGAGGGGTCACAATGGACCACCAACCACATTAACTATCTATAATGGATCTCTGCTACAATCTGCTGCTTTAATGAAGAAAATTGATCTTCTAAATGCTTTATTGTACTTCTTAGAATAGGTGGTGTGTCCTTTGGATGAAGTTCCATGACTGATAAATGAACTCAACTGCTCGAGGCATGTCCTTCTCATCCTTCAACCATAATGATCTTGAATGCAGTAGTTGAAGTAGTAACTGTGCCGAGTACAGGTAGATGGCCACCCTCGTCCTTCAGGAGTATGGAATGGTCGAGGATGCGGAGACTGCATTGTGAATGGGAGAACTAGTTGGAGGAGCGATGTTGACTGTTGGATCGTGCAGACGGATGGCGAAGATCAGCTTACAGGGGGTATCGGGAGAAAACATGGATGGAGAAACGTGCGCCGTCGGATCGTGGGAAAGCAGATCTGATGGTCATGGCACGAGAAAGGTGTGGGGGCGTTAATGGGCAGAGGACGTATATGTGGGTGGTAAGCAATTTCCCCGCACCGCTTACGGGAGGCAGGTGGTATCCGTATGTGAGGGCGCGATACGAATAGATGACTAACACATGGCGGATATGACGGGCAACAAACCACTTTTCCCGCGGGTTAAATTGCGGGCATGTCTCAGCGGCGGGACGAGCGATTACCATTGGATTGGGAGATGGGCAATCTGACGGTTGGGAAAAGGTGCACATGTTTCTTGGTTGATGTGACAGGAAAAGCCACAGGCCATGGATTTTGCTGAAGAGTGCGGTTATATGGATAGGGCTACATTATGGATTTTAAGTGCCCTGGGCTTAAGGAAAAGGTTTTATGCTAAGTTTGCAAGAGAACAGGGCTAGCGGGGCATTATGATGGTGTGGGCAAAGTGAGGGGAGCGAGGAGAATGGCCAATACAGACCTTCTTTAAATTGCAGCAGCACGGCCTGGCCATATTTGACCCTCAAAAATGTGCAAGCATGTAGCAGAGCTAACAAGACCATGCTATGGCATTTAAAGGCTTGGACATATTGGAGAGAAGGGCCTTCGAATACTTCAATGTAAAGGTATGGTAGAAGGTATGACTAATATCTCTCTAGATTTTGATTTCTGTGAAAATTGTGTATATGGGAAGTAGAATCGAGTGAGTTTCCCCTCTGGTGGTAAGAGGGCAAAACATATATTAGAGCTTGTGCACAGTTATGTGTTTGGACTTGTGAAGGTTCCATCATTGGGTAAGTCTATGTACTATGTATCATTTATAGATGACTTCTCAAGAAATACATGGATATATTTACTCAAGAAGAAATCTGAAGTCTTTGACAGGTTTAAATAATTTAAGGCTCTGGTGGAAAACCAGACAAAGATGAAGATAAAGGTGCTGAGGACAGATAACGGTGGAGAGTTTTTCAAGAAGGAATTTGAATAGTTCTGTAAGAAGTTTGGTATAGCATGACAGAAGACTACTCCATACACACCTCAGAAAAATGGATTTGCAGAAAGAATGAACAAGATGTTGATGGAAAGGGCAAGAATCATGTTCAGTGGTGCCGGGTTAGGACAGGAATTCTGAGCAGATGCAGTGGAGACTGCATGTTACCTAGTCAACAGATCACCTTCATTAGCGTTGTAGGATAAAACTCCACAAGAGGTATGGACTGGTAAGAAATTGTCTCTTTCACATGTGAGGGTATTTGGATGTGATGCATATGTACATGTTCCAAAGGAGAAAAGAACAAAGTTGGATAGTAAATATGAAAAGTGCATCTTTATTTGGTATAAAGATGGTTTAGAGGGTTATAAGCTTTGGAATCCAGTAACAAGGAAGGTTGTGTACAACCGAGATGTGGTGTTCAGAGAGGTGAAATATGTTATTAAACATGAATTCCAACCAAAGGAACCTGTGGAGATAGAGTTTGAGCTTAAGGAGGAAGAATCAGACTCTAGAGAAGAAGAGGAATCAGAAGATGAAGAGCCACAAAATCTGGTTGTGAGAAGAATAGTTTAAGAAAGAAGACAACTAGAAAGGTATTGTCCATCTGATTTCTATTCAATTTTTTCTTTATCTATTACTGATGATCATCCGAGAACTGTGAAGGAAGGAGTAGATTCAGAGGATGGCAAACTCTGGAAAGAGGCCATGGTTGATGAAATGACATCTTTGCACAAAAAATGAGGCTTGGGATTTGGTGGAGTTGTTGGATGGAAGGAAACCCATTGGAAGCAAATGCGTGTTCAATAAGGAGAAGAATGCAGAAGGAAAGGTGGAGAAATACAAAGCTCGGTTGGTAGAAACATGTTATTCCCAGGTGTCGGGAATTGATTTTGGTGATATTTTTTCTCTAGTTGCCAAGGTAGTTTCTATTAGATTACTTTTACTTGTTGCTGCTACTTTTGATTTTGAGGTAGAACAGATGGATGTGAAGACAACATTTCTTCATGGGGATTCGGAAGAAGAGATCTACATGAAGGATTTGCAGTGAAGGGTAAGAAAGAACTGGTATGCAAGTTAAAAAAGTCTCTCTATGGGTTAAAATAGTCCAAGGATGTGGTATGAACAAATTGATACATTTATACGGGAACTTGGTTTCACCAGAAGCAAAGCAAATCACTGTGTGTATTTTAAATTAATTAGTTATCATATTATTTATTTGGTCTTGTATGTGGATGATATGTTGCTGGTTGAAAATGACAAAGAAATTATCCAGGATTTGAAGACCCAATTGTCCTCCAAATTCAGTATGAAAGATCTTTGTGCTGCAAACTATATTTTGGGCACGGAAATTAAAAGAGATCGGGCAAAGAGGAAGCTCTAGTTAAACCAAAGCAAGTATGTCGAGACAATACTGCAGAGGTTTAATATGCAGGATAGTAAAACGAAGAAGGTTCCTATTCCTGTAGGTGGAAAGTTATCTGTTGAACAGTGTCCCAAGACACAAGAAGAGAAAGAGGACATATCTCGTGTTTCATATGCAAGTGAAGTTGGTAGCCTGATGTATGTGAAGATCTATACTAGACCAAACATTGCACATGCAGTGGGAGTATTGATAAGGTTTATGTCAAAACTAGGGAAGGAGCATTGGACAGCAGTGAATCGGGTTTTTAGGTATTTGCGTGGCACTAGTGATTATGGTTTGTGCTACCAAGGAAGACCAGGATTGGACATAGTTTTGGATATCTGTGGCTTTATTGATGCAGATTGGGTTGGAGATCTGGACCAGAGAATATCTACAAGTGGGTATGTGTTTAACCTATTTGGAGGTGTAGTCAATTGGATGAGTAAGAAACAATCTGTAGTGGCACTATCAACTATAGAGGCAGAATACATGGTAGCCACTCATGCAATCAAGGAAGTAGTTTAGGTTGCAGATATTGTGTTCAAGTATGGGGTTAGTACAAGGAGCTATAAGGATAGACTGTGACAACTAAAGTGCAATTTTCTTGGCAAAGAACCCTGCTTACCATTCAAAGACAAAGCACATTGATGTTTAGTATCACTTTGTGAGGGATATGATAGAAGACAAAAAGATGTTGCTGGTAAAGGTGGATACTTTGAAGAATACATCAGATGCATTGACAAAATCTGTGAGCTCTGAGAAGTTCTCTTGGTGTAGAGAAACAATGGGCGTTGTAGGGCTAGATAAATAACTAAGCTCTCTTATGGCTCCCTACGGAAAGAAAACAAGTGGGATATTGTTGGGTTAGAGGAGGGTTGGAGCCCCCCCTTTCTTTCGTTGATGCACAACGGGGGGGGAAGGTCACAGGGGGGTGACAGCCCCCCCTATTTGAAGGGGGCAGTAGCCCCCCTACCGGGTCCAGGGGAGTGCCCCAAGATTTTTTTTTTTTTTTGGACCCTATATTAGGTGGACGAACCTACCTATGGTTTTGTCCATGGTTTTCACACATGGTTTTGCGTGCGATGGTTTTCAGCCCATGGTATTTTGTAGATCCAGTCAAGGGAACTACGGTTATGTTCTAATCCAGGGTTAATGGATTGGGGTTTATGGATGCTTTGGCATGTATATATAAGTATTGTAACATTAAAAGGAACATAATGAAAAATCAATCTGGTAGTCGCGATTTTGGGATCCAGGGGAAAATCATTGTGTATATTTGTTTTATGTGTTATTTTCTCACCATTGTTTATTTTCTATTTTTTAGAATTTGTATGCAGGTAATTTCTATATGGAGTTAAAACCTACATTTGGTATCAGAGCTGTTTTGGCTTCAAGGGGATGCCTTTGCTGCTGAGGGGTTTTTCTCAGGCCTGTGGTAGACCTTGTTTAGTGGGAGATATGCGGGATCGATTCTAGTGGGAAAGGAAGATGGTGAGCAGTGGAAAGATAGAGATTGAGAAATTTAATGGTCAGAGTTTTGTTACCTGCATATATATAATTAATAGAAAAAGGAAGCACTGCCAAGCTTACACAAAAAAATATTTATAGATATTAAATTAATTTAATAGACTTTAAAAGGGAAATTCTTATTTGGAATTAAAAAAAAAAAATTAAAACAAATTTTCAAGAGAAACATTTCAAGGTGATTATAGTTTTATTGAGTTAAAAAGTAAATAAGGTTGGCTATGTAACAAATATTTTGAAATTGGGATCTAGTTTCACTATTTGCAAGACATTGTAAGATAGTGTTTTTCATCTTCAATCATCTTAGTGTCAGCAATGTGATATACTATTTCATTCTAAGGCATTTTGGAAATGGATCAACGCCCACTTTCGCTATGGAGCTCATGAGAGTCATTTCTTATTATAACAATGCTTATTTTCTTCTTCACACTCATCATAATATATAAATAGTTTTGGTCTTCTAGGTTAGGGTTTATCACCTTCTTATAATGTATTAATTTTCATTTTCCTTCTAACTCTTTATCAGAACATAGTTTCTCATTAAATTTGATGTAATAACATTTTTTATATTATCCCTATTTTGCAAATTGATCTCTTCAGTTATTCCAAAATGTTTTAGCCAAGATTGTGCATCCTCATGCCATCCTTGCTTAGGTTGAAGGTGGTTTTCATTAGAGTTTTAAGCAATTTTATACAGCCTCTTATCTTCCATGTTGTTTGACTTGTTCTTATACATTAGGTACCTAGCCATAGTTGTGCTCTAAATGGGGATATTTTTCCTTTTTCATGAGGAGGATATCATTGTTAAAAATTACTAGAGAGAAATATAAATTTACCAAGAGAAGATTAAAAACAACTAGCAACAAATCACAATCATGAACATGATGTTTAACCTGGAAAATATATATCTACGAAAAAACGAACTAACATAATCATGTTAGTCCCTTGGCCAAAACCTGACCAAGTCGGCCAAGTGAACCTACATTTCTCAACTCCCTAGTACATTACAATGAAGTATTATTGTCCTTTTAAAGGATTTACTATATATAATCCACTAGCAAAAAACCATGGGAAAACAAAACCTTGTGCTTGAAACCACCACTGTTTGATTGAGAAAATTTGGCTATTTCACCAAGTCAAGTTTTACTGAAGAATCCCTCCTTAAACTTGAGTTAGGGTTTTTATTGACTAAGTCTAGACAAACCAACTATGTGAGCTATCATCACTCGCCTCCAAATCCTACCCCCTCAAAGTTTATATCTGAGGATATTCAATAATTTACGATGCCCCTTATATCCTAGGCCTAATTCCATATTTTATTGATAATTTCATAGTGGTGTGTATGCTTTGTTGAAATTTGGGCAGCTATAGGACAAATTTCCATATAGACCTAAAATGAATCCCGTCATGCAAAAAAAAAAGAATTCAAAATGGACAAAGCAATATTATTATTAATGTGTCATAAATTAACATGGGCAAAAAATCACTAAAGACATGTGAAAAAAATATATTTAATATTATTTTATGCGAAATTCAAGTTTAGGAATTTCCCTCAAATATTTGCAAGTCAGACTCAAAAGTAAATGACCTCATTGGCATCAAAAGGCACCCCATCGATTTGTATATATAAAAGATCATATGGCTCATTTGGTTCATTGTAGCATTGAGAGGAATGATCTATAGTGGCTTGTTGTATCTCACACTCTATAACCCACATCTCTATGGCTCATTGTTATTATATGGTTCACATTATTTTTGAGGATCATTATTTATTTTTTAGTGGCTCGAATATCATTTTGTGTGTATTGTTACTTTATAGTGGCATTGCATCAACATCGACATCACATCTCTTATAGAGGCGTCACATCAGTAGTGACATCACATCAAAAGTGGCATAGTATCTCTTACAGAGGCATCACATCAACAATGGCATCAACTCATATACAATGCAATTTCTATACTTATAGTAGCTTGCTTAGATAGTGGCTTGATATATGAGAGTGATCTTGGTATATGACTATGACAATGTTCTTGATCTATATGACTGTAACATGAAGGAATAACAATAACTTGTGATATGGATGTAATAATATATGGCATAGCGACTTTCGATATAGCATTGAATTTGGTAGTAATCTTATATATATGACAATGACATTAATGCATATGTATTTGGAAGTAATCTTAATGTATATGAAAGTGCTCTTGACTTATCACATCTTGATGACAAGGCTCTGGATATGTGATAGTAATATTTATATTAGTTACAACATTACTCTTGGTGATCTCTTATGAAAATGTGATGTTTGGTAATAATAGTGATATGACAATGATGTATGGATGGATGATGACATGACAATGATCTAGTTGATAGTGATCGTGATATGAAGACCTGTATAAACTTATCTGAACTGGAATGACCCTAGGTGGCCTAGTGTGATTGATGATGAAAGACACATGTCTCATGATATCTGTAGTTTTTTTATCTCATATGAACATTTGATGAATATATAATAGAAGAATAATCTAGTTTGATTTCCCCACTTGTGGGGTGTTCCCTAGTCTCTGACCTAAATCTTGGTGTCTTTATTGTGCATGCTTTCCTTCTATTGTTCTTTACTATTTTGATACTTTGTTGATGTTATTGTTCTCTCTACATAATTTATAATGATGAAATGATGTTATGGGGTGAATGTAATATGAAAATGTTGAAAAAGTTTTGAAATTGCAATTATTTACAACAGAGAAAAATTTACCCCTAAAAATTAACATGGTATTAGAGTTGGGCTGAAGAAAATTCATTGACATCACCCTCCTGAAGACACATATGATGAAATGCATAAAGAAGAGGATGAATATGGAAAATACCTAAAATAATGCTAGGGTTTGAAGGAAAACTTAAGGAGCCTTTGTACTTACAATAAAGGTTAGGGTTTGAGAGAAACCCTATGAGGGGCTTGGATATGGAAAAGGCATGGGCCCTAGAGTATTGGAACCCTAGTATGATTATGATCAGTGGGAATCTATTGAGTTAATTAAGTACCTATGATAGATTCAAATTAACCCGAGTCAGAATTGTCTCCTATCGAATAAGAGATGATATGATACATATATAAAGATCATCTTGTAGATTGATAAATTGGATTTGGCTACTGATGAAAGAGATCAAGGATATAGGTCGTGTTCAAGAGGAATAATTTGTAGATGACTTTGACATATGGTTGATGGTTTGTGGTACAATATCAAGAGGGAGTTAATAACTTCCTACAATCCTCATGAAATATAGTTACTTTCAAGACTTATGTTATTTTCTTCTCTTCTTTAGAATGATTCTTTCACTAAATTTTTGGATGAGGATGTGATCAAGGAAATAAGATCTTGAGGATCATCAGGATGCAAAATAGTGTAGGAAGAGTAAGATCTAAGAGGGAGTTGGTGCAAGATAATGAAGAATCCACTCTCCTATCTAGAAAAAGGATGACAATCTTGCGTCATAACCAAGTACACTTTCATTATGCTTATTTACTTTTCTATTATTTCTTTTCCTATTTTTATGGGATCAACAAGTATATTTTATGAAAGTGAGGACCAAATATTCTATATCAAAATTGATGAAGATGTTGAGCCATCCCATGTTTAAGAGTGGTGCTTGAAAGTAGACAATATGTCACAGCTTGAGGGAAGAAACCTAGCCTCTCAGGTTGATAGTAATGATTGAGAAGCCTCCTATTCAAAGGGAGTAGATAGTCAAGTTGAATGTATCGTTCTGATGAGATTATGAGAGCTATATTCTTTTCATACAAGGACCATTCTAGATGATGAGATGTAGTAATTTTAGTTGTTTTTGCAACAATAAGTTCAAATGCGATAAAGGAAGATGCTCTCATAGGGAGAAGACTGTGATAACATACTAGCACCTATTTTTGAATATACTATTATCAAATGTATGAGAAATTTTCTTCTTCCATGATGTAGCATACTTAGATCTACCTCAAAGATTTGAGGCATATGAGATGAGACTCATGATTACATATTGAAGAAAGTCCCATGTGGACTCTATAGAAATGGAAAGAAATTTCTATTGATGAATTCAAACTGAAAACAAGAGATACAAATTTCTTCCAAAATATGCACAATAGAAAATCACAAGATAGAAACACATGCAATGACATGAAACCATCAAAACACAAAGAAAAAAATGATTTACAGGGGAACCCAACTGGGAAAAAAACCTCTTCGCTGATTTTCATAAATGAGATGAGAATGAGAATCTATTACAATGTTAGCTTCAAGCTTTGAAGCACACCCGTCTTTGTAAAACTACTCTCGTGCTGAATAGATATCTTTGGCCAACACTTAGCCTATTCAAGCCCCTAGCTAGCCTCATATTTCCTTGCACAATCCTGTAGAAATTGAGCTCCTAAAGAATATGGGAATTCCTTATTTCCTTGCTCAAATCCCAAGGAATTGATCACCTACTTAATTTCCAAGCCTATACACTCAACTAGTATACAATTTATGATCACAATGTGCCTTTTCCTCCGCCCCAACTAGGAAATTCGAATTCCATGCATGTTTGGGATATTTTTAGCTAATTGACTAGTTAACTGAGAGATCAATGAGTTAACAACAATCATAACTACTCAACTGACCTTCAACTAACTCAACTAGTAACTATATCTTAGTTAACTGAGTTCAACTGAAAATAACTGAACTAGATTGCTATATTTTAGAAATCACTACATACACAAAACTACTCCAAGCCTACAAACTCGAATTGGATAATATAACTAAGTGACAAGGCCATGTCACTCAAGCTAACTGCAATCCAAGTCATCTTGCTAATGTGGAAAATTAAATTACTCAATTTGGCTAAGGCACAAGTCAAATTGATCCTTTCTTGCTACAATTTCTAACGGACTCAAGTAAGTCACCTAGACTTTGCATGCTTGGAATGATGGACATGTGATGCATAATACAACCAATATTCATGATTGAAGGCATGTCTTTGATGTTTTATTTTATATATCCTAATAATTTACTTCTGACATGATCAAATCATCTCTTCAATACCAGAGAATGTTGACCTCAACGCCTCTATAATCAACTCCTTGAGATTAGAAGTGTAATAGAGAGATGATGAGGACTTCCTTGTCAAAGAGAGCATGTTGTTAAACACTTAACATGATGGATTAAACTAAAGCAATTGAGAGTGAGTATTCTTTAGATTCATATTTGATGGATCCTATAATGGGTTGGAAACCCGATGGATCCTTGCTTTGTATTATGTACTTAGAGGCAGATAGATCATGTACATGTTTATTAGATTATTGCTAGACATAAGATGAGACAACTATTAATCATAAACTAAGATACGCTGCCAGAATTAATGGATAAACTGATGTTGATGAACTGAAAAGTTTGTTGACAGAAAGAGCATATTTGGGTGTTGCTTTAGCTTGAGGTCTTTCATGGTTTCCTAGATAAGCCAGAAGTAGACATTCATTTCATTGAGGATAGTTGAGGAAGTGTCGTTGAGAAATATATTTGGAGAGCTATTTGAGCATGTGTTGGGAATGACTGTGATATATTGCGATATTAAGAGTGGGACCTTACTTTCAGAGAATCACATGTTTCATGATTAGTCCAAGAATATTGAGAGTATATATCACTATATCCTGGATATGGTACAAAAAGGAGTAGTGAGAATCCATCACATTGTGACTAATGAACAAATTGCTAACATTCTTACCAATCCTTTATTGAAAGGGAAGTTCTTGGTCTTTAGAGAGAAACTTAGACTAGTGGAGGTGACCCTGCCAAGAAGTGGTCATGACTGATTGAGAACACTGAGCTATGTTCTTCCCCCCTATATAAACTCATAGGGTGGGAATGTAGCCAGAGAGCTCCTAGGGTTGAGGAAACTCATGGAGAATAGGTGTGTCTAATCCTTACCTCATGGTAAGTGTATATCCCTTATTATCAATGTATGGCATGTCTAATCCTTACCATAAATGGTAATTTTGTATCTCGCCTACTATCAAGTCTGGTACTTGACCGAGTATACCCTAGTATGAATCCTACCAACAAGTTGGGCTTGTTGGGATTGCCACCCATCTGACTAATGGTTGAGGAGACTAGGGTGTGTCTATTCCTTACCACTTGTGGCAAGTTTGTATCTCCCCCAAGTGCCTTGGGTGTTTTTTATCCTTACCTCTTATGGTAAGTGTGTATCTCCCCCAAGGTAGTGGATGTATGTATTCTACCACTTGATTCATGATGGTCAAGGTGGGAAAATTAAAAGACAATAAGATGGTTGTGATCCCTACCTCTCATGGTAAGTAGTATCCTACCTATTTTCATTGAATATATGGTGGAATATTTATCTCCCCTATGATGATTCTTCTTCTTTATATTGGGACATCATTATCCAGCTAAGATGAAGATCATGAAACTTGACCTAGAGATTGTATGGTTAGGAGGATCTAATCGACCTAGCTTACCATCGGTTGTGTATTTTTATTCTTCTATGAGATGACATGAGATGAGATTTGACAACATGAGACATGATGAAATACACATATACATTCGACATGAGACTTATGATGCATTTGGAAATTCCTCCCTAGTTGAGAGGGAGTGTTGAAATTTGGGTAGCTATGGGACAAATTTTTCCATAGCCCTAAAATTAATCCCATCATGCCAAAAAACTAGACTTCAATATGGACTAAGGAATATTATTATTAATGTGGTATAGATTACCATGGGAAAGAAATCATTAAAGACATGTGAAAAATATATATTTAATATTATTTTGTGCAAAATTCAAATTTAAGAATTTCCCTCTAATATTTGAAAGTTAGACTCACAAGCAAATGAATTCAATGGGACCAAAAAACATCACATATTTTTGTATAAATAAAAGATCTTATGGCTCATTTGGTTCTTCGCATCATTAAGAGGAATGATCTGTAGTGGCTCATTGTAGCTCACACTCTATAACCCACATATATATGGCTCACTATTATTATATGGTTCACACTATTACTGAGGATCATCATTTATTTATGTGTGTCTCAAATATCATTTTTCGTGGTTAGTTACTTTCGGTGGCATTGTATCAATAGTGGAATTGCATCAACAGTGGCATCACATCTCTTACAGAGGCATTGCATCAAGTGGAATCACATCTCTTACAAAGCCATCACGTCAAAAATGACATCACATATCTTATACAGTGGTATGGCTATACTTACAATGGTTTGATTATACAATGGCTTGATAACATACCCCTAAGGTTTGACTTTTGTATCTTTGTATGGCTCGACTTTTGTATCATTGTATGGCTCTAATTTTGTATATTTTTGGATTAACAATGATTGACTTCATCTTGTTGTGGCTTGATGGGTCAATTTTATGTTTGTGTCTTGCAACCTTATAATATTTGCAACCTATCCATGATTATATATATAATTTTTGGGGAAGAAATTCATATAATGATTATGTAATATTGTTTGGATATGACAATGGAGAATGAAAACAATAACCCATGGCAATTAATATATGACTGTAACCTTTATGCATGAGAGTGATCTTGGTACGTATATGACTATGAGAATGTTCTTGATCTGTATGACTATAACATGAAGGCATACCAATGAACTGTGATACATATGTGATAATATAATGTAGAGTGACTTTTGATATGGAAGTGAATGTATTTGGAAGTAACCTCAATGTATATGAAAATTATCTTGACTTGTAACATCCTCATGACAATTATCTGACTTGTGACATCCTCATGACATTGCTCTAGATATGTGACAATAATCTTGATGTCAGTTACAACATTACTTTTGGTAATAACTCTTATGACAGTGTGATGTTTGGAAGTAGAAGTGATATGGCAGTGATGTATGGCTTGATGATGACATGAAATTGATCTACTTGACAATGATAGTGATATGAAGGCCTATGTAAGCTTGTTTGTTTATGGATTGGCCCTAGGTGGCCTAGTGTGATTGACGATGAATAACCTATGTATCATGATATTTGAACTGTGTATCTCAGTTGAATATTTGGTGAATATCTAGTAGAAGAAGAATCTGGTTGGATTTCCCCCCTTGTGGGGTTTTCCCTTGGTCTCTGATCTAAATCTTGGTGTCTCTATTGCACATGCTTTTCTTATATTATTCTTTACTGTTCCGCTGCTTTGTTGATGTTATTTTTCTCTCTGCATAATTATTAATGATGAAATGATGTTATTGGGTGAATGTAATATGAAAATGTTGAGAAAGTTTAAAATTGCAAATTTCTATAGCAGAGAACAATCTATTCCTAAAAATTAACAATATTTATAAGATATTATAGTTGTATGCCTATTTACATACAATTAATAAAGGTTTTGACTCCATTACACACACACACGCGCACACGCACACACACAGACACACAGACACACAGACACAGACACACACACACACACACACACACACACACACACACACAATTTATGTGCTAACAATTATGCCATTATCCTCTGAACTTCCACACCTAGTGCTTTCCTCACTCTTGTGTAGCCACATTCTTCGTGAATCCATGATAAATCATCTCATTGATGCATTCTCTCAAACACTTTCCATGCATCCATAGCATACACTATCTAGTCATATGATTCTTTTGGTGCTAACTATATAGTCGATGATCATGGAATCATCCACTAGGGAGGTTATAACCTCCACTCTATGTCCTCTTAAGATATATTTTATTGGCCATTGCTACCACAAATTCATAGTATTATTCTCCTAATATCTTTCGGAATCATAGATCCTCGATGCACTCATTGTGTATGTGCATATCTTGTTTATGAAATTGCTTGGTATTGCAATAACAACATATGATTATCCTCAGACCCAGTAAATGTTCTTGGCTACCTACATTAAATCTCTCTCCCTAGAGAGGTTAATCTAGCTCTAATACCATCTATTAAAATTACCAAGAGAAATTACTAGAGGGAAATACAAATTTAATAAGAGAAGATTAAAAACAACTAGCAACAAATAACAAATCATAAACACAATGTTTGTACTAGAAAAGGTCATATCTAGGTAAAAAAACTACCTGATAGAATTATATTAGTCCATTGGATAAAACCTAACCAGGCAGGTCAAGTGAGCTTTCACCACCTACCTCCTTGGCACATTACAATCAAGTAGTCCCATGCCTTTTAAAGGATTTATTACATGAAATCCATTAGCACAAATTGATGGGAAAACAAATCCATGTGCCCAAAACCACCACTATTTTGATCGAGCAAATTTGATTCTTTCACCAAGTCAAGTGATAGGCCTCTTAAATAAGTATATTTTGAGGCCCATCTAACCATCCTTTGGCATCTTTAAACCTCTCCTTTTTCATTTGATAATGTCTTTTTCAAGCTATAATGTGTTCTTAGGAAAGTTAGGAGGTATTTTTTATATCCTATGGCCTAATACATTAAATGTTTAGGATATTGAGGATTTATTGTGTATATCATGTTGGATACCAACAAGAGAGAATCACAGAGGCTTGTTCCTTGCTATAGACTAATCACAACTCGGCTGGCTCGCAGTTACTACCTCTCTATGGCTACGAGTACACTAAGGGACCATATCCACTATTTTAGGAGTTTTGGAGGGAAGTATTCCTCCCTTTAAGGAGGTTTCCCCTCACTCACTTTTTGTATAAATAAGAGAGCCTATCAGTTCAATACGGATTCAAATTCTAGAGGAGAAATAGTGATCAATAGAGAAGGAAACTGCTGTCTATTATTTTAGTTGTCATGTTGCATGTTTGAACACTTCTGAGGTTAATGAAAATAATTCCTTTGTTCTAATATTGATTTTGATTCAAGGGACCTAAGTCTCCTTGGGTTAGCGCCCAACCCAAGTGCTCAAGCCCCTCCCTTTGTACATTTATTTTGCATGCATTTAGTCTAGTTGTGATTTTCTACAAATATTGTTTATGAGACAAGCATTATCCTTGAAAGTTTATAAGTGAGATCCTTATTGAAGATTGGTTTTGCACCCGTGATGATAAGCACCAAAAATAGTTTTCCTTATGCAATGGTAGTATTCATTATAAATTCAACTTATCCTTTCCATTGTTATTTTGTTTTCTGCAATTAGTAGTTTGATAATTTCTTAATCATCTTATTTTTATATCATGAACATGTAATTTTATTGCATATGAAATACATTGTTTCATAGAATGAATTGGAATCATCTTTCATGCATTAGCATCACCTCCCCTTCATATTTTCCTTCACTACTTTTCATTTCTACAAACTACCCACATGTTGAAAACTGCCTAACAAAGCTACACGAATCTTATAGCCTTATCTCTTCCCTGCATAAATTAGAGCATTGAGTGTGACTAATATTTTTGAGGTCCCTCATACACTTCCAAAACCTTTAACCTCCTTTTCCATCCTCCAACTCGCTCTTAAACTCCAAAAGTTCTCTCGGATGATTTCTATAGCAAAACAAGGCATCCTGTAGAAAAACACATATTTCTTCAAATCACGTCCAAAATTGCATCCAAAGTTTGTCCTTAATTTATCATTAGTCAATAACATCATTTAAACCTTGAGTATGGATTTGAGAAGATTAGATACCCCCTAGGAGATTTTATTTCATGGTTGTAGTTTCATTCCTGCAATTATGTTATGTCACTTCTGCAATTTGTTAAATAGAATGGGATTGATTTACCTTCCACATTCGTAAGAATTTTGTTTGTCTTATTGCAAGTAGAATAGAGTTATTTTAGGCATTTAATTTCCTGTAATAGGATAGATGTACTTTTTGCAAATTATATTAGGATTTCATTCTATCATTTATTTTTTGCAAAATAGATTAGGGTTTCATTATGTCATTTACTTTATGCAAAATAGATTAGGGTTTATTTCATTTATTTACTTTCATGCAAACATATCAGGTTTCCTTTATGTCATTTAATTCTTTGCAATAGAACAAGTTTCATTTCAGGCAATTCCTTTCTTGCAAAGTTAAGATAGGTCTGTTTTCCATTTACTAAAATTTTCAAGTATTTTTTGTAGCATAGTGGTCTTTGCGCATATTAATTCACTTCACTGAATTATATCATCCTAAGTAGAATGATTCCTAATGTACATATAGTAGTGATATAGCTTAAGTTTGTATGAACTCCAAATTGATAAATAAATTTGATTGCCTTGGGAGTTGCAACATTCTTGTCGTAATACTGGGGCTCATGAATTTTTGTCGTTGTTGTCACGGAGGTGTCAAAGTAGGTATTTTTTTCTTCTTTAATTTGGTTATTTATCATTTCATTTCTTGAAAAAATTGCATCAGTATTTCTATTTATAAAATATGCAAAAAGATAAAAGGGTCATTTATTTCATGCCTCATAGAGCTATGGATAACATAGGAAATTGTTTTCCTAAAATCCTCACTAAAGAAGATATCAACCTTCACTTTTTGGTGATTATGGTCAGCCTACTATATCTATAGAGGATTTAGAGGTCCTTTTGGGTGAGAAACCAAATATTTTTGATGATCCTATAGGAGGAGAAGAACCTGCATCACCGACTGAAATTATCGCTGGAAATAGGCAACCTGAATTCTTTCCTATTAGAGAGACAAATGGGGAAGATAAAAAGAAGAATATTAGCTCCATTGATCTTCCATACTTTGATGGAATGGATTATGAGGACCTTGAGACATTCATGCTTGAAATTTTTGTAGTTCATAAGACATATGATTATACCTATGATGAGAAAAAACTTAAATTGTTTCCTTCTACCCTCAAGGATGTAGTCTTATGCTAATTCATCAATTTAGAGTTAGTTTACATTACTACATGGGATTAGATGCAATAGGAAATCAACACAAAGTACAAGGCCTATTGTAGGGAAAGGGACACAACAGAAAAAATATTTAGAATGAATCAAGGGCTAGATGAATCACTAGAAGACATTGAAGAAATATTTCAGTTGAGCTATAGGAGAGCTAACTGCAACCTTGATCTAGAATCAACGAATCTAGTTTTACTCCAAGGGGTTAGAGAAGAGTTAATGGAGACCCTAAAGATGCTATCCAACTCAATTATGAGGAAATTAAAACAATGTTTAAAAATCACTCTAGAGTTGCAAGGAAAAGAGGTATATCCAACGAGGGTTTGTTAAGTCCTTCATCTTATACTTTAGCAATTAAGAATTAAATACGAGCTTTGTTAGAGAATTTTAAAAGTGAAATATTACATAATTTTTCCCTGCAGATGGACACAATGCATATTAAGAAAAAACAAGAGGAAAAAGGGTAATATCCATATTTTTCCCTAGATACACCAAGAGGCACCCTAGAAATGAGTTCCCATTAAATGTTATAGAAATATTCTTTGTGTGTGAGGAAAACCGTTCAGCTTACAAGTGTCCATCTCTTCTATTTCTGAAAGCAATATATCAAGGAGCAGAAGGAGGCATGGAGAAAATTTTCTTCATCAATCAAAGGAGGCCATAAGGCCCTAGGCCATATCAACAAGGTATACACTATCCTTCTTATTTTAATACAATTCATAATCTACCTTTTGAATCTTGGTCTCCACTAAACAACTTACCATGGTCCATTCCTTCTCCTTGGCCTTATCCTCCTCAACCTGTCATTCCCCATTTCTAGCCATACAAGCACCAACATCCTCAACGGGGTAATCCATCACAAGGATGGAGGCTCCAGGCAACCCAAACACCTTCCTTAATGCCTCCTCCTCCTCAACCTTAACTACTCCAAACCAATCCACCTAAGCAACCCCAAATGCTTGATCACCCTAATATGAACCAAAACAATAAGCAGGCACAACAAGTCTACAATGGCAAGACCTCTTATCCTACTTATGCTATAGAAATCAAAGAAATAAAATTGATATATGTGAAGGTAATTCCTAATGCTCGCCAACTTTCTCCAGTAGAATATCTTGAAGAAGAGAAGGAAGAAAACACTCATCAAGCAAACAACCCTTATGATCTTGAAGGTTGATCCATCATAAACCACACACCCAAGAAGAACCTAAACATTTAGGAGAATTGAAAAACCTGTGTCAAAATTCCTCTCCTACAAGCTATTAAATATGTTCCCATATTTAAAAAATTCATCAGAGAAGAGTGCCATAGGAGGTCTGGGAGGAAGATGAAGGGTGCCCCCACTATTAATGTCACTGGGAAATTATCTAACTTAATGCTTGGGAATGTCATCATCCCAAAGTATCTGGATCCTGGAAACCCGATAATGGACTTACACATTAACAATATTGTAGTATCCAACACCCTCACTAATTTAGGGGCTAGAATAATGTCATGACCAGGGATACCATGCTCAAGCTTAACCTCCAAGGAGCCTTAAGGGAAACCACTATAGTGCTAAAACTTACAGATAGATCCATAGTAGCACCCAAGGGTGTTATTGAGGATGTCATGGTTTCTAATGATTCTTGGGAGTACCCCACTGATTTCCTTGTACTCCAACCTAAGCCCAAGTTCAATGGCTACCATCTTATCCTAGGAAGACCTTGGTTAGCTACTATTTATGCCTATATCACTATAGAGATGGAAACATGACATTTAAAAATGGCCAGCTCACAAAAAAACTTGTATGATATCCCCCTACTCAACTTCTTGTTGAGCATGATTTTCATATGTGGGTAGAAGATGAAGAAGAGGAATAACTTTATAAATAATCACCCTACCCAATTTTTACATTAGAAGCCACTATTGGTAGTAGGCAATTGGACGAGGATAATATAATTGACAAATTTTTGCAAAACAAGTATCCCGTTGCCATGCAAATTTATGGGATAAAAGAGTAACCTTTACGACAACCTGAAGGTAGCCCACATGAAGAATTAATCAATGTTGGTTCTAACCAAAATAATGTCAAAATTTATATAAATCATCCCCTCTAGAACTATGAAAATCAACCCATTCCTTTTAGATGATCAAGAGGAACAATTTCTCACTATTTTAAGGCATATCATAAATGAATTTTCTTGGGATTACAAAGAAATGAAAGGAGTCGATCCCTTAGTATATACACATCATATATAAATCAAAGAAGAACTTAGTCCTATTATATAACCTCAAATAAGAACAAACCCTTCACTTAAGGACATTATAAAGGGGGGATTATAGAAATTGCTAGATGCAATCTTTATCTATCCTATTTTGAACAGTGAGTGGGTGTTACCTTTAGTCATTGTACCAAAAAGGAATGGGAAATAGAGAGTTTGAATTAATTATAGAGAGATTAATAAGCCTACCAAGGAAGATCACTTTCCTTTACCTTATGGATATAGGAGGATCCCTAAGGGCCCAAAAATCAAAGTCTTCAAATCTCAACGAAAGTAGCATCAAATCAAAGAGCTCATTGTAAGGAATCCAACGATGCAAACTACACCGATGAAATTTATGCTTAGTCAAAGTTCTAGTAAAACTTGGTAAAAGGAAAAGGTGTTGTTGGTGTCAGATAAATTTGGAACATCACCAAATTGGCGGTCCGGAAAAACTACTAGCTAAAGTTGGCAACAATTCCACTAAATCTGGAGAAGGTTTTAGCTGTCGTTAAATTTCGAAAGAACCACCAAATATGGAAACACACCAGTAAAATTAGAGGCAAAATCGTGGCCAAATAGTATGGGGTCACGTGTTCCACTCAAATGGTTCCAAGTGGTACTAAACTGGAAACTATTTGGTCCCCAACCAATCCATGGTAGGATTCCGATTTACACTTAGCATACAATTTTTCAAATGTTTAAAATATCTATAATTTTTAGAATGGTTTGGTGTTTTTTTAAAATAAACACTTGCTTTATGCATGCCTTCGGTTTTGTAGTGTGAATTCTCTAGAAATGCTACATTTCTTATGAAATAATCTATAGTTAATGGCATGATCTGCTCGTTGGTTGTAGGAACCATTGGCATTCCTTAAAAAACACGGGCTTGTCAAGCTGTTGTTGGTGCATGCCTTGTCACAAATTTCTGTGGCTTGGCCACAATTCACTAAAATGGTAGAAGAAGAACTTGTGGCCATGATGTCAGCAAGAGGGGAAGAGGGATTAACGGCAAAAGAAGAATTTGGAGATGACATTGTTACACAAGAACCAGTGTCAGTTGCTGACCAAGTGGAATCATTGGCTAAAGAGTAGAGTGAAACATAATATCCAATTGAGAAAGGGGTCACAGACGATGTTGTTACACAAGAATCGACATCAAATTTTTACCTAGAAGAAGAAGAAATGGAGGTAGAAGAGGGTACAGATGGCGCTGCTACACAGGAACCAACATCAAATGCCGACCTACAAATAGGAGCGATGGACGTGGAAGGAATTGCAATCGAAGATGTTAAAGAAGAACCAGTGTCAACCACTAAGTTGATGGAAGAATTGTCAACAGTCAAAAAACTTCTAGGCAGTGTTGTTAAACAAGAACCAACATCACTTGCCAAAGTGATGGAGAAACCAGTGGAAGTCATGGAAGTCGTGGTCAAAGTTGTTACACAAGAACTAGCGTCGACTATCGAATAAGTGGCCGAACTGGAAAAGTAGATGGCACTGCAAAAGGAGAAGGAAAGTGCAAAAAATCTAGGGGAAGGAGAAGGAATCAAAGAAGTACGTGTAGAAATGATAGAAATCGAGGAGGACATCCCTCGTTCTACACAATCTACCTCCCTGCCAAGAGGGGAAAGGAAATTTCACACCCATAGATGCTCGATGAAAGAAAATATCTCTCCCTCAATACTAAAATTTGTAGGGATAGCTAGAGGCACCATTATTGACACGGTCACACAAGAACCAATGTCTACTGGTGGAAAAATTGGACAAATCGAAGGACTGGTGGCCGACATGTTACACAAAAACTAGTGTTGACCGAGGGAAAATATGAAGAAACCATGGCTGGTGTTGTTCTCATAGAGCCGTTAGAAGAAAAAATTTATTTTGGTATCGACCCGCTTGGGTCATAACCAATTTTTGAGCAAATAATTGAAGAAATTGTGGCTGGTGTTGTTCGCACAGAGCCATTGGAAGAGAATTTTGCTATTGGTATCAACTCGCAAGGGCCATAACCGATTTTTGAGTAGATGGAGGAGGATAACTGTACAATAGAGTAGCCAAAGCACCTAGATCAGCCATAGGAAAAAGGTGTTGAAAATTTTGCTCCACAAGGGCCTATAGAGGCTCCGTAGCCCTCGGAGAAAAAATAGAAGTTTCAAGACCTGTGGAGGAAAATGTTGGGGCCGCCCCCTAAGTTGAGGAGAAGAGAGAGGAAATAAGGGTGAAGCAGGAAATGGTGGATGAATTTCCTGACATCAACCCGACAAATCCACACCGGCTACAAGACTAGTGGAGGAGATTTTTATCAAGCAAGAATTTATTGAACAATGTGCAAAAAGGAAGGCCCCTGTCCAAGAAATGTACCGGTCGCAATTCAAAGAAAATACATAATTAAAATTGGGGATTATTAATTTAAGGAAGCAAGTTTTACTCTTATGTAGATGGGTAAAGAAGCACAAGAAGAATGTCAGTCAGGCTGTTGCAAATATTGGAGCTGAAACCACTTCAGCAACAGTACAGTCTAAACCATTGTCGCATATGTTTGAGTCGCGGGAATTCTTGTTCATTGATGAAATCTAGAAATGGCGGGCTACCACATATCGTCTTCAATGGGGGTCTATCTGTTTGGATGCCCACAAAGAAGGAGTGCAAGGGATTCAAGAACAAGCTGCGAGAGTAGTGACAACTTATGTGACACAGATGGATAAAGCCAAGCAACAACAGGAAAAGCAAAAGAAAAGAATTGAGGAACTAGAAGAATAGGTGCAGCTACTAAAGGTTGACAAAGATGAAATGTTCACTCTAGCATAGTAGGTAATGGCATGCCAACCTCCTGCTCATAGTTATGCTATTTTCCTCCATGAACAGTACATGTTCTTCTATTTGGAGAGCATCCATGTGGAGATAAGTCATGAAATCGAAGATCTGATACAGTTTTTGTGGATCTTGAAGGGACACAATATTCTAAACCAGCATTTGACCGATCAATCATTCATGATTATTTTCTAGGGACCAATCAATCATTCAACCCAATGCCATATGTGGAGGATATTTAGTTGAGAGCCTTCACTGCCTTCACGCTTGACCTGGTTAAGTGGAAGAAAGCCTTCGACACGTTTGAAGAGAACCAAGCGAACATGCCACTTGTAGTTTGGGCAGAACATTGTCAGGTTGTGAATATTTTTAACAAACATCGTACCTTCTTAGGAATAGAAGGATGGAGGGGTTAGAAGTTGGAAATGTAGAAGTGGTGCGTTGACATGTGTACAAAGAAAATTTTTACTTGTCAAGAGGAGAACCGGGCCGGCTGTCAGAAACAATGGGTGTTGTCATCAACTGCAATAAGAATACGCAAACCTTTTGGGGTCCCTAATTTTGTTTAGGATTTGGAAATAATACCATGGTATATTGCATGCATTCAAACCTGTGGCACGTGATGGATGGGTATGAGATTTTGTTTTCCCATTGTTTGGTTGCCAGCTGAAGAGTACACACCAGCTTACGTGGTACACAAGTATTGGTGGAAGGAAGTCCTTCAATCAGATGGATATAAGGTTCATGGAACATAAATGGCTATGAAGTATGACCTTGCATAGCTCCATGATGACCACAGTGGCTTTGACACAGATCTGCGTGGGAGATGAGTTGCAGATGGACATGCAGAAATGATAGTTGGGGGGGATATGTTGGTTGCTAATTTTGCCTATTTTTACCCACCTTTCTATCCCTTTCTTGAACTCATTTCATGCCCTTGTTAGTTGATTTGCATTCTAAACAGCGAAGGTATACCTATTGTCATGTATTTGTGAATTGTTAATCATTGAAACGTAGTCACAAGGTATTATTGCCTAAAGCGATATGCTAACTTAAGTTTTGATGAAGATTTGGAGGAATGATGATCAAAGGCATAATTTAGCATATGATGACTGTTGAGCTAACAATGCTATTTGTGGATATCAGCTGCAAGCAGTGGATTAACCTCTCGGCCAACACAAGTGCTATCTTTGAATTCTATTGTATCTTAAGAAACTGGTGTGTATTTGTAGGCAAACAATTGTCGTAACTTTAGGCATTGTTAGTTGCTTTATGAAATGTATAAGTATTGATTAGAGGATTGGGAAAGCCGCCGCTAGGAGATATACGATATTTTCAAGCTGTAAGAACAGACCTCTGTAATGATATATTTTGATTAATACAATTTTTGATCCTTTGAGTATTATATATTTCTCGATCTTGCTACAACCCTGATTAGGGAGTTGGGTGCATTCTCCTGACCAGGTGCTATTGGATTAGATGCATGTGTGTAGGTTTATTTTCTATTGTGTTATCTCTTTGTTGTGTAATGATTTTAGTGTGTTGTCGTGAGTCTTAACTTGTTGTTACTCTTAATTGTTGTTACATTTTTAACTTGATGTTACACATTGTTATGTTATGATTGAATGTTCAATGTTGGGTAGGGAACATGTGGCCTGCATATACCTTGCATGGTAGCCTTGAAATAACTAGTCGAGCCTCGAGTTGACAATTAATGTGGAATTAGGTGAATTGTATGATTCATATATGAACACCAACAGAAGTGTCATGCTATGCATGAGTCTAGGCCTCACACTGTTATTATATATTTGGTTAATAAGCTATACAGGATACCAGAGGTAGCACCGCCTACCACCATCTCTTTGATCTTTATGAAGCAATGCAGTAAGATAATTTCCTAGATGGGGAAATTTGTATTCCTTACTATTCACCTTCAGGGAAAGAAGAAGGTTTTGACCACATTTGCGACTTCCAAACAGCGCTCCTATGCACAACAACAACAGATGGAAAAGGTCATGGAGGAGTATAGGGATATCTTTACCTCACCCACAGGGGCACACCTTCATTATCAGGTCAAGCACTCCATTGATCTAACCCCGGGCGTGTCACTACCGAATGAGTTGATCTATCAACGCTCTATTCTAGAGAATGATGAAATCAAGAGGCAGATTAAGGAACTATTGTAGAAAAGGCACATAAGTCTGAGGTCATCACCCTGTGGGTGCCTGATTGTGTTGGTACAGAAGAAGGATGGGACTAAGATATTATGTATTGAATTTTGGGCACTAAATAAGATCATTGTTTAGAATAATTATCCAATCCCACATATTGATGACCTTTTGGACCAGCTTAAGGGGAACAAATATTTTAGCAAGATTGACTTGAAGTCTGGTTATCACCAGGTACCAATCGAGCCCTCCGATGTGTGGAAGACTGCCTTCAAATCCAAGGAGGGCCTTTTCAAATCGTTGGTCACACCTTTAGAGTTGACGAATGGCTCGGCAAACATAATGGGTGTTGGGCATGGAATCCCCCCACAACAGGTTTGTAGGGCTCAAAGCCCACGTTTTGGTTAGAGATGTTGTAAAACTCTGCAAATTGCGGGCGTAGAGCGCGAAGTGTACAATTGAGTCATAGGGTTGTCCGCCCTAAACATTGTATTGTAAAATAGTGTAAAGATGGCCTACCCATGGTCTATGGACCATGGGATTGTATAAATAGAGCGAGGCTCTAAGTTGTAAAGTTAGTCAATGAGTGATGGATAGAGAGAATAGCAAAGGAATGGTGTTACATAGTAATTTGTCACTGCCTTCACCCGAGTCCTTCTACTATGTCATGTGTCCAGTAAAACATGCTCATATTAAGCAAATGCTCTCTGATGTTGAAGACTGACCCTTTTTGACTAAGTTCCTGCATCTTCGCTAGTAAACATGGAAAACTAGTGATGGTTCTTTGACATGCACTATATCGTTGTGACATCATCACTAGTCCCCAGTTCATGACCCGCGATGATCCAGATTTGGCAAATTAGTTCAAACAATTGGCCTTCTCGATGTTTCTGGAGTTGGTTGTTGGGTCAGTTTGGGTTGCCTTTCCACCACTGTGGTGGTGGTTTCGCTTCTTGTGCAACCTCCCCTAAGGATAAGCTCCCTCTCCCTCATTTCATGGAGACTTCTCCTCTTATAAAATCACTCACCATTGATATTATCTGGTAGTTGCTAGATTTTAGTTATTTTGGTTGTACAATACTGCTTCTGCTTTTGAGCTTAGTAGATAGTTTTGGTGTGAGTGTGACCAGTGTGGGATTTCTTTATAGTTTGCAAGAGGGTGTGGAGTGCTCTTAACCTTGTGTTGAAGCTTGTGAATAAGAGAGAGAGATATATTGCTATTTGGGAGACCCATCTTTGAGAGTGAATGCTTGAAGAAACACACTGGTTGGACCCTCTAAGAAGGCTTGCAACATCAAGACTTGGTTGTAAGCTTTTCTCTTGATTTATTATTAATACAATCAATGATGATTTCCTATGTCTTGTATGTAATTTACTTGATAGCTCATGACTTCTTGACTTTGTGAGTAAATAGATCATTGTTGTTTCTTGGTTATGTGCTCTGTTGTTTCTTTGTGCTGTTTCAGGTTGATTACTTATTAAGGAGAAGGAAACGAAAGCTGGAGCAGTGCAACAGAACTTCATCGACCACCAGTTTGAGGTAGGTGTCCAACGATGACTATTTAAGGGAATTAATTGTTGTTTTATCCTTGCTATGACTAGACCCACTCTAAGGCTAGAGGGGTTGCCTCTGTCCGCAGAGGGAACACTTTCCTGCATCACAAATGGTTCGAGCTTAGAGTAGAATTCTAAGTGTCTTGGGTTGTAGTAGTAGGAAGAGGCTCTACAGCTGAGTGTGCAAAGGCCTAGTAGAGTCCGCAGTCGAGTGCGCGGACCCCTGTAGCTGAGTGCGTAGGTAGGTGATGGGTTTATAAGCAAGATTGAAGATTAATAAAAGAGAAGTTGATTTCTATTTTTGTGTATTTGCTGTGCATTATCTTCTTTATGTTTGTATTCAGTTATGTATTGTGCACACTGATATAATTGATAAATATGCTATAATAACCATAAATCTTATGCACACGAGTTAAGTAATCGGTTAATTAGCAAGGATCGTGGGTAATATACGGGTCGCGCCCTGAGTAGGGCTGCATGGAAGCTGCATCGCAGGTCGTGAAGGGATCACAAGTGTGCACAACGATAGGTCAGAACGCGGACCTCCAGAAGCCCATCAGACATCCAAAGGGTGTGGAAACCTAGTTCTAGCACCCTCCCATACTACTTTGGGTGAGACCTCAGTCTGTGCTCCACGGACTATTGCCGAAAGGGCCAGTAGTACCGGGGTTTTCTTTGCTAAATCAACTTTGAACTTGGGTCAGGCTCCACTAGGCCAAAAAATGGTTCTGTTGCTGGGACCGGGATTTGCATAAAGGATGTCTGATGTTGTACCACTGGAACCCTACAAAGAAAGAAATTGAAGAGTGGTTGGACAAGAAGATTCACGAGTTCGCGGTGCAGGAAAACAGAAATCTGTGAGTATCTAAGGAGCAGTGGTTGGATCACTACTTGTACACTGAAATCCACGAAATTTTCTTTGAATCTTTTCCATCTGAGCTGTATGAGTGGATCGAAAAGTTAACAGATAGACAGGGAAGGTGTAGGCTTGACAAACCAATAGTATGGACTCTGGAACTAGTGCGCAAACTAAAAGACTCAGAAGATAATATATCGCGAGCTGTGGACCACTGGCTTGACCGAATAATAGGAGGATTTATCACTGAGTTCGCGATAGAAACGAACATCAACGACAACAAGGTAGAGCGATGTTTTCTCAAGGGACCGCAAAGTAAGTACGCTAAATCTTTGAACACTTGGATTAAGATGCTATTATGTGAAAAGCAGGTTATGCGAATAAATTAATTTTTGGGACTATGCGGAGCGGAAAGATATACAGAAGCAGAAGCAGTGAAGAATTAGAAAACAATCCCTTAATTTCACCCTTGCGCGAGAGCGAGGACGAGCTCGCAAAGGTTTCTACGAGAAGCGCGGTCAGTTTGATAAGGAAACGAATTTTGCGCTTACCAACTCCACCCACACTGCCACCCACTTCACCCCCATCACCTCCATCTCCACCCACTCCACCTCCACCACCTCTACAGTTCAGTATGGCGAGCATGATCAAACTACCAGTATTCAGAGGAGTAGGGAATGAAGATCTAGACCAATTCTAGTTCGTGGTAAGAGCAATATGGGAAGCACAGGGCGTCATGGATGATAATATTAAAAAGGCTACACTAATGAGCATGCTGCAGGATTGCACATTAACGTGGTACATCAATAATTATAATGACTACCCAAATGCAGGAATTGCAGAGATCCAGACTGCGTTGAATAGGGAATTTAGCAGGCTAAAGTCAGAGACACAATCAATCATTAGGTTTCAAGAGATCGCGATGCTCCTGGGCAAGGCCCCCTAGGATCAGGACCAAAGGCTAAAAAGTATGATTCGTGAAGCCAACATGATAGTAATAGATGCACAACATCACACATGGTTTGTGGCCTTACCTACACCACACTTAAGGATGGCACTGTCACAGCAAAAAATTTCCACCCGGGCCGAAGCATTGGAGATGGCAATGAGGTTGCATGAGACCCCTATACAAGACCCTGGATTGGGATTCCAACAGATCCACACGCAGCTATAGAATTTTTGTCTGGAAATGTAGAGTTTGAAATAGGATAGGGCACCTCGGCCAGGGCCACGACAAATATTACTGTCAAGTGTTCGCGAACTACTAGGCAGGAGGAGGGCCAATGCCATTAAGACTGGAGGCACAGGCGGGGCCGAGTGCAACATCTGCATTATGGTGTGTGATCTGCTAGATAGGAGGAAAACATACCACAAATAATTGTCATCTGTTGCAAAAGTATACGTAGACGTCCCAACAGTTTTGTAATTTTTGCAGGTCGGTAGGCCATGACGAACGCTCCCACTGAAGCTATGAACTAATGATGGATCAGATCCTTGCCTACAGGGTGCAGACCAAAACACGAGCCCTCGACCCAAATGCAGGGATGGCGCACACTTGGTTTCAAGGGCACGGTCGGGGTCGAGGTGGAATGGGACCAGGAAGGGGTCGCGACCAAATAATTTGTTACAATTGCGGAGGGCCAGGGCATTATGCCCACGATTGTACGAACCCGACTAGGATGTCATGTTGGTACTGTAATCAATTTGACCATGAGGTGGAAGATTTCCCTTCGGTAATAGCGAAGATGCGCGAAAAGGGGGTACTCCAACCCCCTCCGACCTAGAATTTACAAATGATGAGGTTTGAACTGTGAAGAAGACCCAAATGTAAACATGATGTCGAGGAGCGGTGTGACAACATGAGATGGTAAAGGGAAGCAGCTAGAAGAAAGCGCGTGGGTCTGTAAGGCTCCTACAAAGGAACCCGAGTTTGATTTAGAACGCACGAAGGAGACATTCATGGAAGCTAAGAAGAGCTTTATGGAGGCCTCCACTTCAGGTAGTAAGGATCAACTAGAACTAGGGATGGATCCTTCAATTCTCACTACCTTTCTAGAGACATGCAAGAAACTGTTGCATGATAATAAGGTAGTCAAAGGACTACAAGAACTTATTACCAGGTGCAGAGGACCAGGAGAACCCCACGTGGTCCGAAAACAAGGAAGCATGCATTGCGCATAGGAAGGGAGATGAAGTTGACTGCGCAAATAGGCGAGTACGAAATGGATAAGGTAATCTTGGACCTGGGTTCGGATGTGAATGTACTACCAAAGTAAACGTGGGAACGCATGGGCAGACCCGCATTGCAATGGTCCCCTATTCAGTTACGGATGGCAAACCAACAAAATATTTTGCCCATTGGGAGGATTGCAAGGGGTAACAGTCGATATTGAAGGCGCGAGCGCATAGGCAGACTTTGAAGTGATAGAGATTGTCGATGATAGAAATCCCTATCCCACACTGCTAGGAATAGACTAGGCTACCAATATGAATGGAGTCATAAACCTGAAGAAGCGCAAAATGATCTTTGAGAAAAAGTCAGTATGCGTAGTAGTACCGCTAGACCTAGTCGAAGGAGTGCAATACATTGAGCCGGTGTGCGATGATGATAGTGATGACGATCTCAACTGTATCTACAAAATAACTGCACAGGGAGAAGATTGGGTGAATCCAACTGCGGATGGAAGGTTTTCATGGGAAAGCAAAAGCTCGTGCACTTCGGATTCATATGAAGAGATAGAGAGACGGCAGAATCGGCTACATGAAGTAACAACGCTGAACTGCAACATGATGATTAGGTCATTGCATTGCGCAAAAACCGAGACAAGGGAGCTGTCGACATATGTTGGATTATTAGCAGTGGATGAATTTTTGAGCAAATTCGAAAGTGCAGTACCAGAGAAGCATCGGTTCGATGTACTGAATTGGGCACTGCGTGCAACACTCGCATGATGGTGGGGTATGCATCAAGGAAATTTTTAAGACTGGTGTAGATGTAGAAGGATGATGCACCTGCGGTTTGGACAACCCCAAGTACGACTAGTAGACAAATATGACAGACGAGATGATCCATGCATGCACCTTGCGAAATGGACCAAGGTCTACGGGGAAGAGCCACAGCCTGAATGGGTGCACCTATTCTACCATACCCTAGACGTCATACCCATGAATTGGTATATAGAGACAGAGCTACGCCATGGTATGGGCGAATGGGATGTCTTGCACGAGGGATTCTTGTTAACATTCACATTTGAAGATCTTTGGTTTGATACTGTGGATGACGTGCTACAAGCAGTGAAAGTCACTATCTTTAAAATACCACAGGAGCTAATGGAAGTACTTCAGGCAGAACGGTATAGTTAAGTAGCGCACTTGAGTGTTATAACGTGAATGTTGAGGAGGATGATGAGGACCCACAAAACATTAACATTTCAGAAACAGAAGGCTCTCACGAGATTCACGGACCATCACTTGCAGACCACAACATCACTGCGCCACTAAAGACAAAGCAGGTCAACATTGGAATGGAGGCGGAACCAAAATATGCAATGCTTGGGGACTATTGGGACAATGCCAGGGTCGATAAGGTCGCTGAGTTACTCCGTGAATACCAAGACCTGTTCCCAACCAATATTACAAACTTAAAAGGGATCGTGGGTGATTTAGGGATGATGAGGATCACCCTGAATCCCGACACGAAGCCAGTTAAGCAGCGACCTTACCGCTTGAATCCAAAGTATAAAGAAAAGGTCTGCGACGAATTAGACAAAATGCTCACAGCCAGAATTATTGAACCGGTGGAAGAATCCGACTAGGTGAGTCCTATGGTGGTACATGAGAAAAAACAGAAGGGTGAAATAAGAATATGTGTAGAGCTCAGGAAGTTGAAAGATGCCTGTGTACACGACCCATTCCCAAAACCATTCACAGATGAAGTACTAGAGAATGTTGGCAGTCAGGAAGCATGCTCGTTCACGGATGGGTTCTCAAGGTACCATCAGATCAATATCCACCAGAAGATAGGAGAAAAACGACCTTCACAACAGAATGGGGATGCTTTCAATGCACTGTGATGCTGTTTGGATTGAAGAATGTGCCAGCTATATTTTCGCGCATCGTGGTAGCCGCATTCAAAGAATAAATCCACAAATTTTTAGAGGTCTATCTGGATGATTGGATTGTGTTTGGATTAGTTAAGCACCATGTAGCAAGCTTACGTTTGATGCTAGATACTTGTCGCCGACACCAGATTGCGCTGAACCTCAAGAAGTGCACATTCCTCATTCCCTTTGGAAACTTGTTGGGACATGTGGTTTCCAAACAAGGATTTATGGTGGACCCTGCAAAAATTGTTGTTATCCTGAATTTGGAAGCATTGTGAAGTGTTAAACAACTGCGCGCTACCTTGGGACACACTAGATACTATAGGAAGTTCATTAAAAGTTATGCCCAAATAACCGCGCTGATGGAAAAGCTATTGAAAAAAGATGTTACATATTGCTGGAATGATGATTGCATGAAGAGTTTGAATGTCCTATAGGGGAAATTGGCCTCCACACCAATCTTGGTCTTCCCGAAATGGGACGTGGAATTTCATGTACATGTTGATGTGTCGTGTATCGCATTGGGAGCCGTACTCACACAGGAGGGCGCAGAGGGTGTGGATCACTCGATCGCATCTGTGAGTCGAAGATTGTCCAAAGCAGAAAAGAACTACTCTACCACTGAACGCGAGGGGTTGGCAATGGTGTATGCACTCCAGAAATACCGACACTATTTACTTAGTGAACATTTCAAGATGTATACCAACCATTCCGTGTTGAAATACTTTGGTGAACAAGCTTGTGTTGGGGGGCCGCATATGCAGATGGATTTTACTATTTCAAGAATATGGTTTTGAGGTCATAGTCAAGCTGAGATGCTTAAACGCAAGACCATACCACTTGTCACGAATTGAGACGGGCGAGGAACCAACAAATTTGGAGGAGGGACTACCTGATGCATAGCTCTTTGCAATACACGTCGTGGAAGGACACTTCGAAGACATAGTCCATTTTCTAACAACAGGGACTATGCTAAAGGAGTACTCAATCCAACAGAAGAAGGAATTGGTGGTGCGTGCGACGAACTTTTCTATCATCGTGGGGCACCTCTACAAGATGGGCAACGATGAGGTATTGTGAAGACACGTACCTGAATTTGAATGAGGTTAGATCCTCACGGAAGCACATGGGGGTACTATAGGAGGACACTATGCAGGACGCGCGACCACACAAAAGATACTTCGTGCAGGGTTATGGTGGACGACCTTGCACCAGGATTCAAAAGTGCATTGTAAGGCCTGCAATATATGTCAAAGGACGGGAAAACCATTAGGAAGGGATGAGATGCCACTAAATCCCCAAATGAAACTAAAACCATTTGAGAAATGGGCAATCGACTTTGTGGGTCCAATTAAACCTCAGGGTAAGATGGGTGCACGCTACATCATCATCGCGGTGGATTACCTGACACGATGGGTGGAAGCACAACTAGTCAAGGATTGCACGGCCGCTATGACTACAAATTCTTGTTCGAAAGCGTGTTGACACAATTTGGCTGCCCGAAAATATTAATGAGTGATCGCAACACACTTCTTGAATGAAACCATCAGCGCACTCACAGAAGAGTTCTAGGTATATCACCAGAAAAGTACACCATACCACCCATAGGCCAATGGAACAGTACAAGCATTCAATAAAATACTGGAGACTACGCTAACCAAAGTATGTAATGCAAAATGGGACGAATGGGACCTGTGTGTACCCATTGTGTTATGAGTGTATAGTACAACATGCAAGAAACTGACGAGACAGATACCCTTCCGTTTGGTCTATGGTAAGGAAGCAGTCATGCCGATGGAATATATCGTACCTAGTCTGCAAATAGCAGTGTTCACAGGCATGAAAGAGTGCAAATCTCTAGAAGAAAGGCTCGTGGAATTAGAAGAACTCTAGGAAGAACGGTTTCTGGCTGGATTTCACTAGCAGGTACAAAATCAATGTGAAAAGGCCTGGCATGATCGCCATATCAAGTTGCGCACCTTCAAGGTAAACAATTTAGTGCTACTGTATGACAACAAGTTCGATTTTTTTTTGGGAAAGTTTAGAATGCACTGGTTGGGACCATATGAGCACAGTGTTCATGACCCGAGGAGCTTGGCAAGGACGCGGGACTATAAACACAAGCACCAGAAACTGATACCAAAGAAAGGACACAAGTCAGAAATAGATGATGCAGAAGCAACAAAAGAGCGCATACAACAGGTCCAACAAATAGTAGAACAGTGCGTCACGAACCTCTAGGCAGTGCAGGATAGGTTGGAGGGGCTCCGTCCCAAGATCGCCGCACCAGCAGAGTGACTCAGGACGAGTCACAATGATTGTGTTGGGGGCTTGTTGGGAATGGAATCCCCCCACAACAGGTTTTTGGGGCTCAAAGCCCAAGTTTTGGTCAGAGATGTTGTAAAACTCTGCGAATTGTGGGTGCGGAGCATGAAGTGTACAATTGATTCATAGGGTTGTCCACCCTAAACATTGTATTGTAAAATAGTGCAAAGTCGGCGTACCCATGGTCCGCAGACCATGGGATTGTATAAATAGAGCAAGGCTCTAAGTTGTAAAGTTAGTCAATGAGTGATGGATAGAGAGAATACCGAAGGAATGGTTCAAGCTTAGAGTAGAATTATAAGAGTCTTGGGTTGTAGTAGTAGGAAGGAGCTCTGCAGCTAAGTGCGCAGAGGCGTAGTAGAGTTCGCAGCTGAGTGCACATACCCTTGTAGCTGAGTGCGTAGGGCGGTGACGGGTTTGTAAGCAAGATTGAAGATTAATAAAAGAGAAGTTGATTTCTATTCCTATGTATTTGTTGAGCATTATCTTCTTTATGTTTGTATTCGGTTATGTATTGCACGCACTGATATAATTTATAAATATGCTGTAATAACCATAAATCTTACGCACACGAGTTAAGTAATCGGTTAATTAGCAAGGATCATGGGTATTATACAGGTTGTGCCCCAAGTAAGGCTGCGTGGAAGCTGCACCGCAAGTCGGGAAGGGATTGCAAGTGCGCACAACGACAGGTCAGACTGCGGACCTCCAGAAGCCCATCAGACATCCCAAGGGTATGGAAACCTGGTTCTAGAACCCTCCATACTACTTCGGCTGAGACCTCAGTCTGCACTCCTGAGATTGTTGCCGAAAGGGCCAGTAGTAACGGGATTTTCTTGGCTAAATCACCTCAGAACCTAGGTTAAGCCCCACTAGGCCAACAATGGGGTTGATGGACAACATCTTGCATCCATTCACAAACGCATTCATCTTAGTGTACTTGGACGACATCCTCATCTTCAACCAGAGTTGGGAAGAGCACCTCCACCATATTTGATAGGTCCTTCAAACCCTGCAGCAACGTAAATTGTGTGCCAATCAAGAGAAATTCACTTTTGGTATGACCCAGGTTCAATATCTAGGGTACATCACACATGAGTGGGTTTTGCATGTGGACCCAACCAAGATAAAAGTTATTCAGGGTTGGCCAGCCCCAACCACTCTAACACAACTCCACAAATTTTTGGGTCTTGCCAATTTATACCATAGGTTCATGTTCGGGTTCTCTCATATCACTTGGCCTTTGAGTCAAGCCACCAAAGGTGGAGTGAAAGAAAAAATGTTTTGGTCTAAATCCCAACATAAGGGATTTGGCAATTTGAAGCATCATCTTTGCTCTACACCAATGCTCACATTATTAGACCTATAGCAACCATTTGAGATTGAGACAAATGCCTATGACTATGCTATTGGTGCAGTTCTCACTCAGCAGGGTATCCAATGGCATATCACAGTGAGACACTTTCAAACACAATCTGAATGTATCCCACCTATGACAAAGAGATGTATTCAATTGTGCAAGCCTACCAGCAATGGAAGCATTACATTCTAGGGAAGGAAACATTCATCCACATAGACCATCAACCCTTGCAGTTCATACAAACATAAGGAAAATTGTAGAATGATCGCCATCAGAAGTGGTCCACATACTTGCAATAGTTCCATTTGAACAAGTACAAGAAAGGAAGCACCAATAATGTTGCAGACTGCCTCAGCCAACTAGTAGTCATGGTGCTGACCACTATGATTAACTCTTGTGGACACGAGATTTTGGGGTGGCCACATCTTTACAAGAGTGATCTAGAATTCGACAACACATACCATATTCTCCTAGAAATCAAGCAAGTTCCTAATTTTCACCTCCAAGGTGGAGCGTTATGCAACCTAGGACACCTTTTTGTCCCTTCGAGCGAGCATGCCAAGATGATTTGGGAGGCGCACTACAGTCGGGCTGTTGGACATTTCAGAGTAGAGAAAATAGTGGTAGTGCTGCAGTAGTATTTTTTATTTTCTGAACCTTCGACAAGATGTTGGGAAGTACATCAGATCCTGCATTGTCTGTGCCATTTCCAAACCGACCATTAAGAAGCAAGTCCTATATACTCCTATCCCTACTCCTATACCACCTTGGGAATTCATCTCCATGGATTAAATTTCGGTCCTTCCTTCTACTAGGCATGGCAATGACTGCGTTTTCGTTGCCATCAATAGATTCTCTAAGATGGTCATTCTGGAGGCCTGCAAGAAAAGTATCACAACATAATCCATTGCTAAGCTCTTACTTGAACGAGTGTGGGTACACTTTTGGACCCCATAGTCCATTATCTCAAATCAGGATAACAGGTTCCTAAGTACATTTTTGTCAAGCCTATGGTTGATGCTAGATTCCAAGCTCGCTAAGTCCAAGACCTTCCATCCCAAAAATGATGGCCAAACAGTGTTCATCAAAAGGATGATCATGCACATTTTGTGCATGTACAACTCGAAGAATCCACACACATGGGATGAAAGTATTCCTTATGTTTAGCACAATTACAATAGAGATCTCCATAGCTCAATTAGACACAACCCATTTCAGGTGGCATTGGGATTCTAGCCACTATGTTCCATTGATGTGGCCATACTATTTGCAGCTACTCAGGAAGATTCAACTCATGTCTAGGCTGCAATTGACAGAGCTAACAACTTCATTGAGCACATTCAACATGTCCACCACTAGATCCATGACATATTGGACAGAGCCAATGCTAATTACAAGCAGCACCATGATCAGCATCGAGTGCCACATAGGGTCCAGGTGGGTGACAAGGTCTGGTTACATTGGTAGAAGGATTATCTCATTGGGTCCCACCGCAAGGTTCACTTGCTCCAATATGGGCCTTACACCATCACTAAGGCTATAAGAGACAATTATTTTGAGATCACCATTCCCCCATTCCTTGGCCAACACCCAATGTTTAATGTGGACCACCTTTGGTCATACTTTCTACCATTACAAGACACATTAGACATTACAAAACAATTCACACTAACAAAGATAAACCCAGACTGCATGGAACATGCCAAAATGGATTAGATCATGGACACAGAAATAAAGAACACTCACCAACAAAATATCCAATTGTATTGGGTTGTCAATGTTGGCCAACTCCTGCACTAAGGTAAGTGGCTCATGAAGGACCAACTTCAACAGAAGTTTCCCCATCTCATGGAGGCACTCAACGCAATGGGGACCATTGCTTCCTAAGGGGGGAGGACAAATCTAGGCGGATGTTGGTGTCCAACCCCCTATACCACTTGGACCCCCATAGTTGTTTCTTTTCAATTTAATTAACTGCAACACAACTTACTATTTTTGGCAGTTTTTTCGGGTCCTAAACTTTTGGATTTGTTTCAAGGGACTAAAAGATGTTTTTTAGGGAAAATGGAGAGACTCAAAAAGTGCCAAATCAATTCATGCATTTTCTTTCTTCCTACTCTTTGTGGTATTCAAAATTAGGTATTATGATAGCCAAATGAAGATCGTATGCCAAAGTTACGACCCTAGGAAGTTGACATTCCAACTTACCCCAATGGGGCCCACAAGATTTTGGCGCTTCATCTGCTACGGTTAGGTTTTTGGATGTTTAGGGTTTCTCATTGTTTCTCAATGATAAAAAGGATATAGAGCCTCATTGTAACATATTTTAGAGGCATGTAGCCACCACATCTCTTCTCATAGATAAGCTACCATCACCCGAGCTAGATTATTTCCATTTTATATGTAAGCATATTTCAGTTCTTTGATATTAATGAAATGAACTTTTATTTCTGCTGCATCTCGATTTTTATGTTTGTATTTGTATTACATTGCATTTTGGTATAACTTTGGATCAATGGTATTACAACGGTCTTCTCTTTCTATGCTTTTCTTTGTTTGTCCCTAATGAGGTAAGAGTATAAGGAGTTAGGGCTTAAACTGGTTGAACCTTTGCAAGACTAGCCTCGCAAACTGTGACGACCTCCCATGGCAGAAGAAAATAAAGATGATGGAGTATGAGATCCTTTCAAAAAGAAGCTTGAGGAAGCCCTTGAGCAATAGAGGAATGTGATGATGGATATTTTTTCCAAGATCCTTTAGCAACTACCCACATGTGACACATCTTCATCCAGCAGCCACTCTGGAGGCGCCACTCTCTTTAAGGTACAAATCAACTTTGACATTCCAATATTTGAAGACCAGATAGATGTAGACATCGTAGACAGATGGTTAAATCTACTAGAAGGATATTTTTCGGTTCATGACTTTTCCAATCACGAAAGGATTACTTTTGCACTCCTTAAAGCCACCCCCGATGTCAAGGAGTAGTGGGAAAGCTACTATGAACAAAAGGACGAGAGTGAATCCTCACTGTTTTTAGCCGCACCCACTTGTGATTCTTTTTGAGATGCAATCAAGGAATAATATTACCTTGTCAACAGTTATGAAGATAAATACATAAAGTGGACCACGTTGCAGCAAGGAAGGGACCAAGATGTGTCAGAGTTCACAGGTATTTTTCATACGCTTCGCAGGAAGTTATGTATCAAGGATTATGAGTGGCATTTGGTACTCAAGTATCATGGTTGTGTACGCAGGTACATCTAGGATGATATGGATTTCATAGAAATCTCCTCACTTGGCACCGCCTATCAATACGTTGTCAAGATCTAGCAAAAATTTAAATAAAAGAAGCAATACTTTGGATTTGTGAATTCGAAGCAAGGGAAAGGCACCCCCAAACTGCAGAACAAAGGACAAATCCAAGCCAGGGAAACCTAAGACAACCCACCAAAGCTGCAAGCACAGAAAAACACCACAAAGACAAAGAAGGACACTGGGAAATGGTGTGATTTCCATAAGAGCCCCACTCACAAAACAAGTGAGTGACAAGCCAAGAAGTCACTGGTGTCTAAGTTGAAAGATTACGAATTAGATGCATGTTATGACTTTGAGTTGGAACCCGACAAGATGAACGAAAAAGGGAATCAAATTATTGATGTGGAGCCCAATGTCACTGTTTTCACCACCAAGCTCAAGAATGTTGATACAAAAGATCTAGAGAGGAGGAGCGACTCTTCCACTCATAAATGTGGCTAAAGGGTTCTCTATTGTAGTTCATTATTGATAACGTAAGTCAAAAGAACCTCATTTTAGCAAAGGTAATGATGTGGTTGGGCCTATTGAGCACACCATAACCACAGTCAAACACCATTGGGTGGCTTCACCAAGGACGAGATCTCTGCATCAACTAACAGTGTATCCTTACCTATAGCATCAAGCCCTTCACAGATGAGATACTGTGTGATGTAGATCCTCTTGAAGTTTGTGATGTATTATTAGCCAAACCATACTTGTGGAAGTGTCATGCTGTGTATGAGTCTAGGCATCACAGTGTTATTATTTACTTGGGTAATAAGTTATACAGGATATTGGAGGTAGCACCGCCTACCACCATCTCTTTAATCTTTGTGAAGTAATGCAGTAAGATCATTTCCTAGAACAAGAAATTTGTCTTCCTTATGATTCGCCCTCAAGACAAGAAGAAGGTTGTGGCCATATTTTCAGCCTCTAGATAGGGCTCCTCCGCACGACAACAACAAATAGACAAGGTTGTGGAGTACAGGGATATCTTCACCTCACCCACAGGGGTACCCCTACTTTGTCAGGTCAAGAACTCCATTGATCTGACACCATCACGCCGCTACCCAATGGTCTGATCTATTGATGGTCTCTTCTAGATAATGATGAAATCAAGAGGCCGATTCAGGAGCTATTCCAGAAATGACACATCAGGCCAAGTTCATCACCTTGTGGGAGCCTGATCGTGTTGGTACAGAAGAAGGACAGGACCTGAAGACTCTATATTGACTATCATGTGTTGAATATTGGTGGCCACCCGTAAATTCCACTTGGACCCCCACCATTGCCTCTTTCAGGTTTTTAGTTTCCTTAATTGTAGCACAATTTACTATTTTTAGTAGTTTTTCGGGTCCTAAACTTCTGGAGCCATTTTGAGGCCCTAAATGATGTTTTTTTGGAAATCTATCGCTAATGTTTTTTTAGTCTAAAATTGTCCTTTTCGTTGTAGTCCTTGGAGAGATCTTTCCAATGGATTATCATGTGTGTCAAACAAAGATAATATGAACAAGTCGCGACCCCAGGAAGTTGGCTATCCAACTCACCCCAATGGGTCCCATAAATTCTTGGTGTTACATCTCCTCGGGTTAGGGTTTGCTCTTATTTTTCAATAATAAAAAGGCCCTTGAGCCTCATTGTAAGGCAGTTCAGAGGCATGTAGCTGCCATAACTCTTCTCAGAGATAAGCTACCATCACCTGAGCTAGTTTATTTCCATTTCTATTTGTAAGCATATTTCAGTATTCTCCATTAATGAATTGAAGTATTATTTCTGATGTATCCCTGTATTTGTGTTTATTTCTGTACTTTATTTCATTCTTGTTTGAAGCCGGATCAATCGCGCCGCTACCCAATGGTATGATCTATTGAAGATCTCTTTTAGATAATGATGAAATCAAGAGGCCGATTCAAGAGTTGTTCCAGAAATGACACATCAGGCCAAGTTCATCACCTTGTGGGAGCCTGATCTTGTTGGTACAGAAGAAGGATGGGACCTGAAAACTCTATATTGACTATCAAGCGTTGAATAAGATCACTATCTGGAATTGGTATCCAATCCCACATATTGATGACCTTTTGGACTAGCTGAAGGGGGGAAAATATTTCTACAAGATTGACTTGAAGTTCGGTTATCACCATGTTACAATCGAACCCTCTAATGTGTGGAAGACTATATTCAAATCCAAGGAGGGCATTTTCGAATAGTTGGTCATGCCTTTCAGGTTGATGAATGCCCTCACAACCTTCATGAGGCTGATTGATGACATATTACAACAGTTTACGAACTCATTCATGGTAGTGTACTTGGTCAAAATCTCGATCTTCAACCAGAGTTGGGAAGAGCACCTCCACCATATTCGATAAGTCCTCCAAACCCTGCGACAACACAAATTGTGTGCCAATATGGATAAATGCACTTTTCGTATAACCCACGTTCAATATCTCGGGTACATCATTGATGAGCAGGGTGTGCATGTGGACCCAACCAAGATATAAGTTATTCAGGATTGGCCAGCTGCAACCTCTCTAACAGAGCTTTGCAACTTTCTGGGTCTTGCCAATTTCTACTGTAGTTTCGTCTTGGGGTTCTCTCATATCACTTGGCCTTTAAGTTAAGTCACCAAAGGTGGAGAAAAAGAAAAATTATTTTTGTCTGAATCCCAACAGAAGGCATTTGTTGAGTTGAATCATCGTCTTTGTTATGAACCAGTGCTCACATTGCCAGACCTGCGGCAGTTGTTTGAGATTGAGACATATGCCTTTGACTATGTTGTTGATTTAGATATTACTCAACAGGGGCATCCAATGGCATATCACAGTGGGATACTTTCAGGCACATTCCAAAAGTATCCCACTTATGAAAAAGAGATGTATTCCGTTTTGTAGACTTGTCGACAATGGAAGCATTACATTATGGGGAAGGAAACGGTCATCCACATAGACCACTGGCCCCTGTAGTGCATACATACACAAGGAAAGTTGCATAACAATCACCATTAGAAATGCTCCACATAACTGCAATAGTTCCATTTGAACATTAATTAAAATAAGGGAAGCACCAATAATGTTGCAGACTACCTCAGTTGACCGTCAGTCATGGTGCATACCACTGTGCTCAAATCTTATTGAGATGAGACTTTGGGGTGGCTGAATCTTTACAAGAGTGATCCAGAATTTGGCAACACATACCAGATTCTACTAGAAGGCAACCACGTTCTTGATTTTCACCTCTAGGGTGCACTGTTATGACACCTAGGACACCTTTATGTTCCTTCAAGCAAGTGTGCCAAGATGATTTGGGAGGCGCGCTACAGTCGGGTCACTAGAAATTTCAGAGTAGAGAAAATGGTGGCATTGTTGCAGAAGTATTTTTATTGGCCAAACCTTCAACAAGTTGTGGGGAAGTACATTAGATCTTGCACTGTATGTGCCATTGCTAAACCGACCATCAAGAAACAAGGCCTATATACTCATTTTCCTAATCCTTTTTTAGCCTTGGGAATCCATATCCATGGATTACCTGTCAGGCCTTCCTTCTATTAAGCATGGAAACGACTGTGTTTTTGTGGTTGTCGATAGATTCTCTATGATGGCCATTCAAGCGGCCTACAAGAAACATATCACAGCAGAAGCCACTGCTAAGCTCTTCTTTGAATGAGTGTGGGTACACTTTGGGATCCCACAGTCCATTATCTTAGATAGGGACAACATGTTCCTGAGTACATTTTGGTTAAACCTATAGTCGATTATGGATACCAAGCTCACTAAGTCCACGACCTTCCACCCCCAAACTGATGGCCAAAGATAGGTCATCAACAAGATGATCATGCACATTACGCACATGTACAACTTGAAGCATACACACACATGGGATGAAAGTCTCCCTTATGTCTAGCACATTTACAACAAAGCTCTCCATAGCTCAACTAGCCACAACCCCTTTAAGGTGGGATTGGGATTCCAACCACTATGTCCATTGATATGGCCATACCATTTGCAACTACTTAGGTAGATTTGGCTCATGTCCAGGTCGAAGTTGACATAGCTAACCAATTCATTGAGCACATCCACTAGTAGGTCCATGACATATTGGATAGAGCCAATTCTAAGTACAAGCAACGTCATCATTAGCATCAGGTGCCACACAGGTTCCAGGTGGGCGACAAAGTTTGGTTACATTTGCAGAAGGAACCTCTTGTTGGGGCCCACCACAAGATTTTCCCGCTCTGATATGGGCCTTACACCATCACTAAGGTTGTACAAGACAATGATTTTGAGCTTAGCATTCCCCATTCCTTGGTCTGCACCTAGCGTTCAATGTGGACCACCTTTGACCATACTTTCTGCCATTACTGGACACATCAAACATTGTAGAACAACTCACACCAATAGAGCTAAAACTAGACTGCATGGAATAAGAACATCTGATTAGATCATGGACATGCAGATAAAGAACACTCGTCAGCAAAAAACCCAATTGTGTTTGGTTTTCAAGGTTGTCCAACTCTTGCACCAAGGAAAGTGGCTCACTAGGGACCAAGTTTAGCAGAAGTTTCTCCATCTCATGGAAGCACTCAACGCAATGGGGACCATTGCTTCTTAAGTGGGGAGGATTGATCCAGGTGGATATTGGTTGCCACCCACCTATTCCACTTGGACCCCCACAATTGCTTCTTTTCAGTTTCCTTAATTGTAGAAAAACTTACTATTTTTGGCAGTTTTTCGGGTCCTTAACTTTCGGAGCCATTTTGGGGGCGAAAAAACGTTTTTAAGGAAAATAGAGAAACAAGAAAAACTTTACGTAGAGATCATATTTATTTTCAATCTAATCTTTGAGATCTTCGAAACGAGGTATTATGATAGCCAAACGAAGATCGTATGCCAAAGTTACCACCTTGGGAAGTTGATGTTCCAACTAAGCTTTTATCACTTCATCTCCTAGTGTTAGTTTTTTGGATGTTTAGGGTTTCTCATTGTTTCTTAATGATAAAAAGGTCACCAAGCCTAATTGTAACACAGTTCATAGACATGTAGCTGCCACATATCTTCTTAGAGATAAGCGACCATCACTCGAGATAGCTTATTTCCATTATGTATGCAAGCATATTTCAGTTATTTGATATTAATGAAATGAAGTTTTATTTTTGCTGCATCTCGGTGTTTATGTTTGTATTTGTATTCTGTTGTGTTCTTGTATAAGTTTGGATCAATGGTATCATATTGTTCTGCTTTTTCTTTGTTTTTCTTTACAAGTCCCCAATGAGGTTAGGGTATAAGGAGTTAGGGCTCGAACTGGTTGAACATTTGCAAGACCAACCTCGCAAATCTCAATTGCATTTAATGGTAGAAGTAAAGAAAGACGTGGGAGGAGGAGATGAGATGGATCCAAGTACATCCAATATGAGATGGAGTTCCTAGACATATCCTCGCTTGGCACCGCCTATTGATACGTTGTCCAGATTGAGCAGAAATTTAAACAGAAGAAGAGATACTTTGGATCTGTGAATCTGAATCAAGGGAAAGGCACTCCCAAACTGCAGAACAAAGGACAAAGCCATGGCAGGGTGACCCAATACTACTCGCCAAATCTGCAAGCAAATAATACACCACAAAGACAAAGAAGGACATAGGGAAATGGTGTGAGTTCCATAAAATCCCCACTCACGACACAAGTGAGTGTTGCTCCAAGAAGTCACTGGTGGCCAAGTTGAAAGCTTCTGAATCATATGCATGTTCTGACTCTGAGTCAAAACCTGATAAGAGGAATGAAAAAGGGAAGCAAATTATTGATGCAGAGCCTAGTGCCACAGTTTCCACCACTAAGCTCCAGAATATTGAGCTCGAAGATCCAGAGGAGGGGGAGCGGCTCTTCCACTCACAAATGTGGGTGGAGGGTTCTCCATTGCAGTTCAATGTCGACAGCAGAAGCCAAAAGAACCTCATTTCAGCAGAGATCGTGAAGTGGTTGGGCCTACTGACCACACCACACTCGCAGTGAAACACCATCGGGTGGCTTCACCAAGGATGAGATCTCTATTTCAGCTAGTAGTGTCACCTTCCCTACAACATCAAGCCCTTCATAGATGAGGTATTGTGTGATGTTGGTCCTATTGAAGTCTGTGATGTATTATTAGGCCAACCATACTTGTGGAAGCGTAATGTTTTCTATGATTCTAGGCCTCTCATTGTTATTATTTCTTTGGGAAATAAGTCATACAGGATACCAGAGGTAGCACCACCTACCACCATCTCTTTGATCTCTGTGGAGCAATGCAGTAAGATCATTTCCCAGACCATGAAATTTGTCTTCCTTATGATTTTTCCTCAGGGAAAGAAGAAGGTTTTTTCCACATATGTGACTTCCAGACAAGGCTCCTCTGCACAACAACAATAAATGGATAAGGTTGTGGAGGAGTACATAGATATATTCACCTCATCCACAGGGTTACCCCTATGCTATTAGGTCAATTACTCCATCGATTTGACCTCGGGCACACCACTACCCAATGGGTCGATCTATCGATGCTTTATTTTGGAGAACAATGAAATCAAGAGGAAAATTCAGGAGTTGTTTCATAAATGGCACATCAGGCTAATTTCATCACACCATGTGATGCTGATTGTGTTGGTACAGAAGAAGGTTAGAACCTAGAGAATTTGTATTGACTATGAGGTGTTGAATAAGATCACTGCCTTAGATTGATGACCTTTTGTACTAGCCTAAGAGGGCCAAATATTTCATCAAGATTGACTTGAAGTTTTATTATCACCAGGTACCAATCGAACCCTCTGATGTGTGGAATACTACCTTCAAATCCAAGGAGGGCCGTTTTGAATGGTTGGTCATGCCTTTCAAGTTAACAAAATTTCCCGCAACCTTCATGAGGCTGAGGGAAGACATCTTGCAGCCCTTCACTAACTCATTCGTGGTAGTGTATTTGGACGACATCTTGTTCTTTAGCCAGAGTTGGGAAGAGAAGCTCCACCATATTCAACAAGTCCTCCAAAACCCTGTGTAAACACAAATTATGTGCTAATCTGGAGAAATGAAATTTTGGTATGACCCAGGTTCAATATCTAGGGAACATCATTGATGAGATGTGTGTACATGTGGACCCAACCAAGATACAGGTTGTTTGGGATTGGTTAGCCCTATCCACTCTAACAGAGCTTTGTAGCATTCTAGGTCTTTCCAATTTCTACTGCAGGTTCATGTTGGGTTTCTCTCATATCGCTTGGCCTTTAAGTGAAGTCAACAAAGGTGGAGTGAAATAATTTTATTTTATTTTTGAGTCCCAATAGAATTTGTTTGTCAAGTTGAATCATGATCTTTGCTCTACACCAGTGCTCACATTACCAGACCTGTAGAAACCATTTTAGATTGAGACAGATGGCTTTGACTATGCTATTGGTGCAGTTCTTACTCAAAAGGGGCATCCAGTGGAATATCACAGTGAGACACTTCTAGACACAGTTCAAAAGTATCCCACCTCTTACAAAGTGATGTATTCTATTGCGCAGGCCTGATGACAATGGAAGCATTACATTCTAGGGAATGAAATGGTCATCTACACAGACCACCAACAACCCCTACAGTTCATACAGACACAAGAAAAGTTGTAGAATGATTGCCATCAGAAATGGTCCACATACATGCACCAGTTATATTTGAAAATTAAGTACAAGAAGGGAAGCACCAATAATTTTGCTGAGTCTCTGAATCAATTTTCGGTCATGGTGCTAACCGCTGCGCTCGACTCTTGTGGACACGAGACTTCAGGTTGGTCACATCTTTGAAGAGTGATCTAGAATTCGGAAACTGATTTACTGATTTTCACCTCCAAGGTGCACTGTTATTCCACATGGGACACCTTTGTGTTCCTTCAAAAGAGCATGCCAAGATGATTTCAGAGGCGCACTATGGTCAGGTCGTTGGACATTTCAGAGTAGAGAAAATAGTGGAAGTGTTAAAGAAGTATTTTTATTGGTTGAACCTTCAACATGATGTTGTGAAGTATATCTCATCCCGCACTACCTGCACCATTGCCAAATCGACCATGAAGAAGCAAGGCCTATATACTCCTATGCCTACTCATAGTCGACCTTGGGAATCCATCTCCATGGATTACATGTTGGGCCTTCCTTATACTAAGCATGGATATAACTATGTTTTCGTGGTCATCGACAAATTCTCTAAGATGGCCATCTTGGCGACCTGCAAGAAAAGTATCACAACAGAAGCCATTGCTAAACTTTTCTTTGAATGAGTGTGGGTACATTTTGGAATCCCACATTCCATTATCTCAGATAGTGACAACGGGTTCCTGGGTACATTTTGGTCAAGCCTATGGTTGATGTTGGATACCAAACTCACTAAGTCCACGACCTTCCAACCCCAAACTGATGTCCAAACAGAGGTCGTCAACATGATGATTGTGCACATTTTGCACATGTATAACTTGAAGCATCTATGCACATGGGATGAAAGCCTCCCCCATGTCTAGCATAGTTAGAACAAAGCTCTCCATATCTCAACTCACTACAACCCCTTTCAAGTGGGATTGGGATTCCAGCCACTATGTCCCATTGATGTGGCCATACCATTTGCAGCTACTTAGGTAGATTCGGCTCATGTCCATGCCGAAGCTGATAGAGTTAACAACATTCAAAACATACGCTAATAGGTCCATGACATATTGGACATAGTCAATGCTAAGTACAAGCAACATCATGATCAACATCGAGTGCCACACAGGTTCCAGGTGGGCGACAAAGTCTAGTTACATTTGCATAAGGAGCATCTCGTTGAGGCCCAACGTAAGCTTCGCCCACTTCGATACGGGCCTTACACCATCACTATGGTTATGGGAGACAATTCTTTTGAGCTTAGCATTCTATCATTCCTTGGCCTACACCTAGTGTTCAATGTGGACCGCCTTTGTTATTACTTTCCACAATTATAGGACACATCAGACATTGCATAATAACTCACACCAATAGAGCTAAACCTAGACTACATGGAACAAGCCAAAACTGATCAGATCATGGACATGCAGATCAAGAAAAATCCCAACAAAATATCCAATTGTATCGGGTGGTCAAAGCTGGCCAACTCCTGCACCAAGGCAAGTGGCTCACCAAGGACCAAATCTAGTAGAACTTTCCCCATCTCATTGAGGTGCTCAACACAATGACGACCATTGATTCCTAAGGGGGGAGGATCGATCCAGGTGGACATTGGTGGCCACCTGCCTATTCCACTTGGACCCCAAAAGTTGTTTCTTTTCATTTTCCTTAAATGTAGTACAACTTACTATTTTTGGTAGTTTTTCAGTTTTTAAACTTTTGAAGTTGTTTAGAGGGAATAAAAGGAATTTTTAGGGAAAACGGAGAGACCAGAAAAGTTCCAAAGCAATTCCCCCATTTCTTTTCAGCCTCCTCTTTGAGATCTTTGAAACGAGGCATTATGATAGTCAAATGGAGATCGTATGCCAAAGTTATGACCTAGGGAAGTTGACCTTCCAACTTACCCCAAAGGGGCCCACAAACGTTTGGTGCTTCATCTCGTAGGGTTAGTTTTTTGGATGTTTAGGGTTGCTCATTTTTTCTTAATGTTAAAAATGCCACCGAGCCTCATTGTAACATAGTTCAAAGGCATGTACCCACCACATCTCTTCTCATAAATAAGCTACCATCACCATACCTAGTTTAGTTCCATTCTTTAAGTAAGCATATTTCGATTATTTGATATTAATGAAATGAAGTTTTATTTATGTTGCATATTGGTGTTTATGTTTGTGTATTCTGTTGCATTCCTGTATAAGTCTAGATCATTTCAAGTACTGGGAAATTCTTCGACCATTATTCTCCCTTTTTGGGAATTTGGGTCACTTCGATGATAAATCCAACATCCACAAGGATCTTCAGGTTGCCCACTCTCATTGTTTTACATCAAAGGTAGAAGAAAATTCCTTAACCATTCCTGCATTGAAACCCTGAAAAAATTGAATGAATTTCCACCTCTCAACCTATTGAAACAATGGAAAATACTCATCATAAGTCTCAATGAGATCCACTCTTACTATATCAGTTACAATTATAGATGACATAGTGGAATCCTAGTGAAATTTTGATAGGAATTGGGCTCAGAAAGGAGTTATAGAACTGCCAAAGGTTATGAAACCCTAACAGTTCGTAGAGTAGGAAGGAAAGGTCGAACAAAAAGAATGAAATGCATTGGATGCGAAAAAAAAACCTTAAGACATGAATCGATGGAATTACAAGACCAAACATACCAAGTAATAAGTGTGACAGCGTAAGAAGTACCAGGGCTCAGAAATTCGAGCTGACTAACAATGAATGGTTTTAATATGTGGAAAAAATTGTAATTATCAGTTGAGACATGTTATGCCAAGTCTTCAAAGACCACAAATATTTTAATCAAAATAAATCTCACCAAATCTACTTACACTTTCCACACATCATTTCATCATAACACATTGAGAATTTTGGATACCAATATTAAATATTAAATCTTGCACATAACGAGAGGTTTTTTTATCAAATACATTGATCATCAAACCATTGCAACAAGTAGACACATTAACCAAGAATTTTGATAAATATCTATGGTATGAAAAGGTCATGAAATTACAAGGTTTGAAATATAGACATAAAATTCCGTTTCCAAAACAAATAGACCTATATTAACAGAAGACATGAAATTAATAAAACTTATGAATTCAAAATATTAATACCATTAAATTCAGTATAAAACCTTTCGCACATGGTAAATAAACAATGTTATAATAAGGTTTGAAACCCATATAATTCATATAATCCATTGAAATATAAATAGGATCATGACTTACGTGTACTGTGAAATAGAAATAAAAGTGAAAGTATATACACAAACCAAGGTGGAAATTTTAATAAGAACATGTTGACTAGGTTAAATAAACTTATGACCCCATAAAGTGACTCTAAAAACATAGGCAAAGTTATTATTGCAACAATAAAGAATATCCAACCTTATGTAACAAAAACAACCAGTAACCAAAGTTAACAAATTAAAGACACGTATTCTATTTGGTTAGAGCAAGGCAGAAATCATAAACCAAAGGTCACCTTAGAATCTATATTAAAATCCATACTTCAAACCATTATCAATACTTGAATTTAAAATTAATTATTAAAATTAAAATGAAACATACAAATCAAAATGGGGCCCATATCATTTCAAAAATGAGAGAGGAGTTGGTTGGGTAGCCAATAGGTCCATGGATGTTGGAGATTAATGACCACTATGTCCATGGAATATTTCTACCAGGAAGATCCACCCCAAGGGATCACTTCCCATCAGCTCAACTATGGAGCCTAACCCTAAGAGTGTTAAGAAAATTGAACCTATGACCTATCATTATGAAAGGTACGTTAACGATGGGGATTCAACCATATGAGATTACCCTTGGGGCTTAAAATTTTTAATTTTTAATATCATTGTTATTTTATTTCTTTTAACATAACATCATGTGATGACATCTCTCCTATATTGGGATGCAGAGTAACACTTGGTGCAATTAATAGGTATTTTATATTACTAAATAAACATAAATTAGAACTAATATTACGAAAGTATTATCTCTCTCTCTCTCTCTCTCTCCTCTCTCATCTCTCTCTCTCTCTCTCCCACATATATATATATAATATATATATATATATATTATGTATGGATAATATATATACATAAGTATACATAATATTATAATATATATATATAATAGTATATATAGATATATATGATGACGATGATGATGATGATGATGATGATGGTTAACATCCGTTGAGACCAAACTTTGGTCTATCGGACCTAAAGAAACAAATTATTTAGTTTGATTTAATATTTTATTCCTATGCTAAAAAAGGTTTGAGAGAAGCCTTCCAAGCTCACTGTAATTTTGACATTGTAAAAGGCTAGGAAGGTCAGTATTGCGACAAAGATTATGAAACTGAGATCTAACATGGTTGTACGCGGGGCACTCTAAGAGGAAGTGGTTTTTATCCTCGATGTTCCTATTCTCACATAGATGGTAGATCCTTTCCATCCATGGTGTTTTAGGAACTGCCCAACGACCTGTTTCACTATGTAGCTCATGAGAATTCATTCTAATCTTTGCTATATTAATTTTCTTTTTTGAGCTAGTTAAAATAGAGAGATACTTTTGAAATTCTAGGGTGGGGTTGATGACCTTCTTATAATAACTTAATTTTCTTTTAGCTGCTAAATCTTTCTCACACCACATTTTTTCTTTGAACTTAGAAGTAACAATATCTTTAATGTTATTAATGTTTTGCAATGCATCATTCTCGTTGATCTCCCAATAGTTTAACCAGGCCCTCGTGTCTTTATACCACCCCCGTTTGAGTCTTAGGTGGTTTTGGCTAGAATTTGAAGCTAGCTTAGGAAGTCTATGATCTCCTATGTTATTGAGTTTGTGCTTATACAATAGAAGCCTAATCATAGCTAGGCGCTCGATAGGGCTAAGACCTACTTCTATAAGGAGAATAGGATAGGGTGTATTACTTTTAATTTTCAGATTATACATTATAAAACACTTCTAGATTTGCTCAATCTTTCTCCATGATTCTCTAGAGATGTTGCAACCCCAGACCTGACATCCATATCAGATAACAGGAGTGACTAAAGTTTCAAAGAGGAACTTCTTTTTATCCCACATTACTAGGTTTTCCATTTTACAATTATTTTCCAAACCAAAATAAGCATTCCACCCCCCATTAATCCTTTTCTCAATGCTATAGTTCCAGTTGAGCTTGTGATGAGTATCAACTCTTAGGTACTTGTAATAATACACTTCCTCCAAGTTATTATTGTTATACATAAAATTAGTGTAAGTTTCCTTCTTGGATTTGATAATCATAAATTTTGTTTTGTTAGTGTTAATAGTCATACCTATGGTAGAGCAGAAATCCTTAAGAAGCCTAAGTTGCTTATCAAGATCAGATGGGCACCTTGCGAGAAGAATAATATCGTCAGCATAGAGAAGAAGGATGACAACTATCCCAGCTAAGATCGTGCCAGCACATCCTGCTTCCTCTAAATAGCCTTCGAGCTTGTCGATGTAAATGCCAAAGAGGGTAGGGGAGAGGGGGCAACCTTGTTTAACTCCGATATTACACTTAATATCTTTCGACCACCCCTCATTGCTCTTTAGCTTGGTAATTACATTCTCATATAACCTTATAGTGGCAGCTCACAATTTGAAAGGAACCTTTAGCTCTTCTAATCTATTCCAAAGGTTGTTTCTAGGAACCGTATCGAAAGCCTTTCTAAAGTCCACAAAGCAACAAAAGAGATTGGATTTATCATTACGACATTCCTCCACAATGATCCTAAGCGTAACGAGGTGGTCTGTTGTTGAGTGATGCCTTTTGAAACCTGCTTGGCCTTTAGCCCACCTACCTTCACTTTCAAGCCATATGCTTAACTTCTTTTCCAGAATACTACCATATAACTTGGCTAAGAGAGGGCTGATCATAATTGTCCAATAGTTAGAGGGGTTATTTGTATCCCCACTTTTAAAAATAGGGATAATGAGGCTCTTAGTCGAGGGTTTAGGGAACCCTTGCTTGACTGCTTGATTGAAAAGCTTGTGGATGTGGGGGATGAGAACAAAACCTCCATTTTTTAAGATTTCCGCCTGGTAACCTTCAATGTCCTTAGCTTTCCCATCAACCAGGCGATTAACCCCAAACTCAGTGTCTTCTAAAGAGAAAACTTCTTTCATTGTGAGCAGGGTTTCCAAGTTATCCATGACATTTGGAGATTCATAAAGCTTTTTAAGATAGGAATTCCAATCATGCAAAGCAATTTTATTATTATCTTTAGTTTTCCTAGTCAGAATCTGCCTCCAAAATTTCTTAGGAGCTACCTTAGAGAGGTGTAAGAGATTCTCTTGTCTTTGACGAATGTACTGCCTCTTTTTCCTTTTAGTTAGGGCTTTGTATATTTTTATCTTGCCCATTTTAAGAGATTCATCAATAGCTTCCTTAATTGCTCTCCTCGCACTTTTACAATCTTTGTCATACCATGGGTTGGTTTTGCTATTTATTTTATTATTTGAAACTTCAATTGAGAACTTGTTAATAGAATGTGAGAGGGTTGTAGTAAAATTATGATAGAGGTCTTCTATGTTGTCTGTACTAGATAAAGGAAGCAAATTAGTTTTAATTCATTTAGAAATAGATCGTTTTTATTTCTATCAAATATTAAGTTCTTCTGGCTATAAGGATTATTTTCTATGGGATCTCTATGTGTGACAAAATTGAGAGTTATAAGTAAAGGCCTATGATTAGAGTCAGGCTCGTGGTCGTTTAAGATGTCAAAATTTATTATTTCGTTGTATAACGGGAGATTGGAAATAACATAGTCTACCACGTTGCTGCCACATCCATAGATGCAGGTCATCTTGCTAGAATTGGGCCACTTGTTTAGACCGTTGCGAATTATGAGATCCTGAGCACTACAGAGCTTGACTAGCTCCAATCCAAACAAATTTTCCCTGAGGTCTTCAGAGCTCCTTTTGTACCTACTAGCCAGAGTAGGGTCTTCATCTAACCAAAGAGGATTAGGGTTGGAATGATTGCTTAGAATAATAGCTTGGTTGCTTGAAGTTTGAGTATTAAATTCACCTATTAAAAGGATATTACCTTCATTCCTTAGGCTAGAAATATCATTCTCTAAACCATTGTAAGGGCTATTTTTATCTAGATTCTTCTTCTTATAGAAGTTAGAATTGATGGGGGGAAAGTAACATATTTCTATGTAGGTATTTTTATTATTAATGTCACTGATCTCTATCCAACTATATTGGTTGTGAGGGTTGTTTTTATAAATCCTAGCATGGGGGGAGATGTTATTCTTAATGTAACAAGCTATTCCCCCCATGCCTCTCGGGAGAATCGCTTGTTCCAGGTAGACCATAGCGTAAAGCCATATATGTTAGGGACCTTAGATTCTTTGTGCTCCCAAGTTTCAACAAGCATAATAATATCAATGTCATTTGAGATCCAGCTTAGCTTGGGGCCTTTGTTCCATGGAAAACCCCGACAGTTCCAAGAAAGGATTCAGAGCATGTTGAATTGCTATTTATTACTATCTTTTTGGTTTCTATCTCGAATAAAGGCTTTTCTATTTTTGATTATTGCCCATTTTCCTTCCTTTCTATCTTCTTTTACCTTTTGAACCTCCTTTCTTAATTATGCTTGATCTTCTAGAATGAGATCTTCATTTATAAATATTCACGTTCCTTTTAGACTTGAGGCTTTACTAAGTATGTCATACTTATGATCAGTAGAGCTCACCTTTATTCGGATTAGTCTTCCTTTATTCTTGGTTAATTTTCCCAACCTTGTTGCTTCTGTGAGACACATTGTTTCAATTTGTAATCTATTATGTAATTTTTTCTGGGCTATGGCTAAAGTATCCTCATCTACTTCCTCTTTTAAACCAAATATTATAAGGTTCAAGGCCCTTTTGTTATGCTCGTGGTCTAATTCTATTAATTTTTTCATTTCATCTTTAATTGGTTTGATATATAATTTATCTACCACATTATTTAGGATGAGGTGGCTATTAACTTTTTCTTCTAGTTCTTTAATCATGTCTTTCATTTTAAGACTCTCTAAAGCATCAACATGTCCCTGCTGAGATGTTTGGTTAGCATCTTGGTTTTGTTTTTCTATAACCTGCAACCTAGTCTCCATTGCCTCCATTTTATTCTCCAATAGTTCTATTTTATTTTCTATTTGTTTTTGGATCGTGTCTTCAAGAGATGCAAATTTATTTTCCTGCATGGCTTCTAATTTTGTTTGTAGCTTGGCTTCTCTTTCTTCTCTACGTTTCTCTAAAAACTCTATATACTCATAAAGGCCTTGTAGAGTAACTGTGCGAGGTTTGCCTATGGTAATCTTTGATAGCTGTGGTGAAATATTCATACTTGAAAATATGAGCAAATATGTATTAGAAAAAGAAAAATATAAGGAATTTGTGCACCTGATATCAACAAACCTAACTGCAGCTAGCCTGTGCCCACTTGAGCCCGCAGACTTGATTGGATCGAGAGCACTATTCTCGAGAACAATGGTCGTTGCAATTTTCTGGAATACTGTGAGCATCAGAATGTATACCACGTACTTATGATCTATAAGCCTCAGAATATTCTCTGCCTCTTACGAGCACCGAGTTGGGTTTCTCCCTCGAGTTTCCCTAGCATATCATATCCTGAGACCTTTACAAAGATGCAGTAATAAAACCTTTAGTATATTGCTAACATCAGTAAATGCAACAATCGAGGATTTTGAGTAATTGGCTAAGCAACTGAAATGGCCAAAGTGGTAACAAATCCTGTCAAATAGGTCGATGGAAAATCCATCAATTCCCAATCTCCAATGAAAATCAATAAGATCTTTGAAAATTTAGAGCTCTTTCCGAATATAATGACCGAGAATCATGTATCGTTGTCCTCCGGTTGGGCTCTCGTGTTTCTCCTCAAATGCAGACGCAAGTAGAAAAATGTTGTGATAAAGAAATTGAAGTGAGTTTATAAATAGAGGAGATGTCTATCAGGGCAGGCTCTCGTGCTTCTCCTCAAATGCGAATATATAAATGTTTTTAGTCAAGAATTAGAATATATGCGAGCCTCTGTCGAATAGAATGACCGAGAAGAATTTAGAATATATAAACCCTCTGCGATTATATGCGAGCTTTTGCCAGATAGAATGACTGAGAAGAATTTATAATATATAAACCCTCTACGATTATATGCGAGCCTTTGCGATTATATATATTTATTTATTGTAAGATAATTACATGTAACTATCTTAAATGTTTTGTAAGGGGAGGGGTGCTCTATGACCCCTAGGAAGTTACAGTTATAGAGTGTTCATGGAGCTTAGTATGCATGAAAAACAACCAATCTGAAGCTTATGATATCTACCAAATGATTCACTTAGCCAAAGCAAACATGTAACTTCTATCATTGTTTTGGAAGACTCCCTCCTTATTCAACATTTAGTGAAGAGCTAAATATCCCTCAAAGACAAAGCATTGGAAAGTCTTATGAAAAAATTAGAAAAGTAACGAAAGGGTTCAATAGAATATTTCCATGTTCTCCATGATCTCAATGAAAAAAGTCTCTAGCTTAATGGTTCTTTTCCATTCCATAGAAAGATTCAGGGTTATCCATTTGCGAACTTATGTGCTAATGAAGGGTGTAAATTGTGATTGAAATATTTAAAGGCCAATGGTAGAATGAAATTCCCCTAATCCTTACAGAAGAATGGAGTGACGTTACACACATATAAAGGAGCGTATTATCAATCAGTTATAGTAAGACATGTAAATTTTATTTTTTGGTGGGTCAATTTTTTAAGGTATATATCTACAAAACTGTTTTTTTTGTTGTCCAGTTTTGGGTCCCTCTTGAAATGTTTATAGTTTGCTCAATAAGAGGGTTTAAGATTTTTTTTGAATATATAAATATGTACTACTTAATGTATTTGTTGCGATCAAGGCACATACTTGCATATAAATACACAATTCCCATCATGGTAAAAGAAAAAACAACGCTATCTTAAATGTCGTTAGATAGATCAAATGTTTTTATATTTTCTTGGTTTAAAAATTAGTCAATCAACAAAAAATAGAGTTTTTTTGGTTTCAAAAATTAGTTAATCTATATTTATAGAGCCCCTTTTGAAGATATAGCCAAGGAAAATTTCAAGGATGGAAGTTTATCTTAAAGTTTAGAAGCCTTGGCAAATATGCAAATTGTAAAATGTTTGGCAATATTTTTGTAAAAATATTTATATTTCTAATGATTTGATATTAGTCTATATAAAATTTTGGCAATCTTTAGAGTAAACTAATTTTATACTATAAAATGTGGGAAAATCATTTTTAGAAAAAATGGAATTTGACAAAAAACAAATGGAAAAAACATGGAACATTAGCCCAAGTTCGAATATTAGCCCCTAAAATTTCCCCCATATATATATATGTGTGTGTGTGTGTGTGTGTGTGTGTGTGTGTGTTTTATGTAATGCATTTGCTACCATCAAGATGCATACTTGCATATAAACACAAAATTCTCATTTCTGTTAAAAAAAAACCAAAAAAATATATTAAATGTTGTCATGATAAATCAAATATTTTTTTATATATTTTTAGTTTTAAAGATTATTTAATGAAGAAAAACTGAAGAAAACTTAGAATCTTATTTATTTTAAAAATTGGTTAAAGTACTTTTATGAAATCATGAATTTAAAAAAGATAACAAAACTTAACAATTCAAAAATAAATAAACATTACTTGCAAATATAGAAAAACACTTTAAATAGTTTATTAATAAATTTAAAAAACATATAATAATATATTTAATTAATATACTAGCTTAGATCCATCTTAACTACGGATCTACCTAGTGCCCAGAGGGATCAAATCTTTCGAGGAATAAACTTTTTTAGAGTAAAAAGATATTTGAAACTTTTTTGGAGTAAAAGTAGATTTGATCCCTCTCGACGCTTAGTAGATCCGGAGTTAAGATGGATCTAAGATAGTTTAATTATTAAATATAATAATTATTATTTTTAAATGTAATTTTAGCAATTAAAAATGCTTTATTTGCCTTATAAATGAAGTATGTTTTGTTAGTTGAGTATTCTTCTTTGTTAATTTTTAAATATTCTTAATAATTAGGTTTGCTTACTATTTAGTCTATTGCTTTCTTTATGTAAAATTCAAATACAAAATTTAATTAACACTCAGTGGATAAATAAATTCAAATTTTATGTGAAATCAATCATATTATTTTTTTAGGAAATGGACAACCTACTAGTTTGATTCATTAACCCTCCTTTTAAATGTGTTGGAGTAAGAAATAATTTCAAAAGAAATTTAAAACAACCCATATTTAAAACCCTTGCAATTTCCTTCAACATCACTATGAAAGAACTTATAAATTGAAAAATGGTTAATTCAAGACAACAAAAAACTCTTCCATTTCAATGGTTACCTTCTTAGGTATCCAAAATCATTGGTTAGCCATCTCTCCTCTACTCTGCAACCAACGAAAAATCAGTTGGGAAAATAGACAGAGTAAAAATGAAGAAACTGATATTAATCATAGGGAGAATTGTAATTTTTTAAAAAAACACTACGCAACTATTGAAATAGGCTACATTAGAGAATAATACTATGGGAAAAACCATGGGTTAAGAATATTGTGGGAAAACCATGGATTGTTAAAATAATAATAATAATAATTATATTATTATTAATTTGACCATGTAAATATGTTAAAGATTACATGAAAAAAACATTACAACATTTATTTATTTTTTTAATTATATTATATTTTTTTTTTTTTATTGTTATTTTATGTAATTTTACCAAGTCAAAATGTTTACATAACATAACATGACATCATATAACATAACATTACTTTACAACATCTCTTTCATACTAGGCTAGAGAGACCCTCTCTCACACAATTATGTATTCATCCATTCAACTATAGAAACAAAACATACAAAAAGACAAAGGGCCATGGATCCATACAAATGGAAAGTGTGAACATATCCATAAAAATGTTTTACCTTTACAGGCTACATGGATTCAATAAATTTTTTTACCTTTACACGCTACATGGATTCAATGGCATCATTTTCTATGGCTAATTCTGTATCTAAATATAACATCAAATGAATATGGATATAGGTTAGTTTAATCCCCCCTTAAATACATTGTATTCCACATGAATACCATTGGTCATTTTTATTTTTATTTTTAATAATTTTTATAAGGTTAATTTTATTTTATTATTTTTCTCTACTTTCATCAAGTTAAAATGTTTACATTAACATTACACATCTCTAGCATCCTAGTCTGGAGAGCACCTCGGCCAAATAAAATTTGGGTAATTTTATTAAAAAAATTATATATTATATGAAATAGAATTTCGGTAAAACTAATGTTGAATTTATATTTTGTTTATACAGAATAATTATATAGATTTCTAATTAGGGCCACATTACATTAAATTTGTTACTAAATGTCAAATTTATTAATTGTTAAATGTTACATGTTAAACATGTATGCTTGACATCTACCCTATACTAGGTTGTAGAGCGGGCATGATAACCTTACAACATCTCTTCCATACTGGGTTGGAGAGCCCCTCTCTAGAACAATTATGTATTCATCCATTCAAGGGTAGAAGCAAAACATACAAAAAGACAAAAGGTCACATATCCATACAAATGCCAAGTGCCCCTCTCTGGAACAATTTTGTATTCATCCATTCAAAGATAGAAACAAAACATACAAAAAGACAAAGGGCCACATATACATACAAATGCCAAGTGAGAACATATCCATCAAATCTATATGGAATTAGGTTAGTGTAATTTCCTCCTTAAATAAGTTATAGGGTTATTTATTATTATTATTATTTATAGGGTTATTTTTATTCTATTTTCACCAAGTTAAAATGTTTACATTATATTACATTACAGTAAGTTACACATGTCTATCATATTTTATTTTTATTTTTACTGAGTCAAAATGTTCACATTAACATTACACAACTCTAGCATCCTGGGTTGAAGAGCACCTCTCAGCCAAATAAAAAATGAGTAATTTTATAAAAAGATTATCATAACGTATTATATTATATTATATGAAACAAAATTTAGTAAAACTAATGTTGAATTTATATTTTGTTTATACATAATACTTATATCTTTTTCTAATTAGGGTTGACATTAATATTAGATTAAATTTGTTATCAAGTGTTAAATTTATTAAATGTTACATATTAAACATTTACACTTGCCACCTACCCCACATTGAGCTATAGAGTGCCTCTCGGCACAAAAACAATACACTGAACATAAAAAGAAAATATATTTAAAAAATTAATTAAGACAAAGCTGACCACACTAATAATATAACATACCTATAATTAAAACTTTGCGACCATTTTTTATGTAGCTTTTTGAATTCCTTTATGTTGTCATCATTTTTTATCGAGTCTCCCGAATGTAAATCAAAATAAAAAATAAATTCATTGAAACATATCTCATGGATATTTGGGTTTGTCACCTCAAGATATGCATGAACTCTTCAACATGATTCTAAATTGACCATTGGTAACCACCTTTTAGGATCATTTAAGATTTTATGAAAATCCATATAGCAAGGAGTAGACTAATTTAGCCTTGATTGGTCATTGATGCCTAACTATAACTTATATACTTATATCTATACACACACACACACACACACACACACGCACACTGAGTGCATCTAGTGTTGATACACATTAAAAGTGATGCAATTTATGCCATGCATTTAGAGAAATTTTGAATGAGTAAATATATGTTCTTCTATAATTATCTACAGAGGTTTAAAAGGACCTTCTCTTTATTATCTGTGTTGCTTTGATAAAGAAAATATGGATCATTTGTTCAATACATTCCCATTTGTTGAAGCGTTGTGAACCCAAGTCAAACAACTGTTTGGAAAAATGAACTCGGACAAGGTGAATCTGGTGTCAACCATTAATGGATGGAATGGTTATACTTTCCACAATCCCATTGTCAATCATGCTTCATCCCTTCTTCCTATATTTATTTTTGTTTGGTCTATAAGGAAACAATAGTTAGAATTTTTAGGAATTCCTCATCTTCGATTGATGTAGATCGGTCCCTTATTCTGCTTCTATTAGAGAATCAATTATGTCCTCTCATTGGCCAACTTCTAAATGTTACTCCTCTACAAAGGAGCTTCCCATTATTGTTAAACTTAACATCTCCCTTCCCTCTTCTCTCCCTTCTCCCCCTCCCTCATACTCCCTTTCCTTCCTTTATTATTAATCTCCCCTCGGACCCCCTAATTTTCTCAAACTTAATTTCAATAGAGCTTCCAAAGGAAATACAGGTGATGTGCTCTATTTCAAGATCAAGTGGGTCAACCAATCTTCCTATTTCCGAGATCCATAAGAAAAACTTCCAATAATGTAGCATAATTTCATGCTCTTTCTGAAGGTCTACAAATTTTTATTCACCATGGCTTCTCTAAGATCATAAAAAAAGAGGACTCATTGTCATTACCACTCTCAAAAACCTGACCAATGGAGCTAATATTGATAGGATAACTAATAGTTGGATATTAGAGCTATACATCTACAAAATCACCCATCTTCTCACTTACATCCCTATCACCATCCCCACCCATATCTACAGAGCTACAAATAGGCCAGTTGATCACTTGTCTAAGTCAGGTTGTGATTATCAATTACCTTATCTTTCTTCCCCTTGGAAGGACCTCCCTATGTTAGACTGGGAGGAATATTTTTCTAAGCTTATTCAGAAGGACGTTCAAACCCCTAATCAGGGTGAAGGATATAGAGAAACTCATTTTCATCACCCCACTCAATTAAGGGGGGAGGCATAGCCATCCCACCCTCCACATGTTTCACATACAAACTCATGATGAATATTGTAAACACTCCACCATGACACTTTAATTATAGAGGATGGGTCGATTGATGAAGGATCTAGAATGGCTTAAGCTATTATTGATGTTCCCTGAGGAAATTTAGAATGTCATTTGTGATTTTCTATAGTGACAACTTGCCACTCCTTAGACATCCTTCTTACTTAGATTTATTTTTCTATGATATCTTAGAGGGTAGACCCAAGTCCCCTTGACTTGGCCTCCACCAAAATGTTCTCCACTCATTGCTAGTTTGTTAACATGGGTGGGTCGGTAATTCTCAGAGGCTCTCAATTGTTATTGTAAAATGAAGAAAGGTTGCAGGGGGATTGAGGTGATGGTAGTGGGTCTATTCATGATAAGCAAGCAAGGTAGTCTTGCTTGATCCTCATTTCAAAGCATCAACTTGTCCCATAACATGTGGACTTTGGTAACCTAATCCACTTCTATATGTACTTAGTTTTTCATCCAATATGGTGGTAAAGTTTCCTTTTTGGTGGTAATTTTGTAGTTTTCTCTATTTATATATTAGTGTAGTGTTATCCCTTGTGCTATGGCAATTTAGTTCTCTTCCCTTTCCTATCTTATTTCATGGACACCCTCTCACGCCACCTTGCTTTTCTCTCATTGTGCCTCCCTGTTATGTGGTTAAGTGACTCCATCTCCTCCCTTCCCCCACCTTGCCAATTACATATGTGCTCGACTCCCCTAGTTGGCACTCATTAGTCCCTTTCACTCTCATTTTCCTTCCTTTCTTGGACACCATGCATTTTTAGCGAACTAGAAGTCACAGAGGATCTTCTATCTAGGTTGAGGGCAGTGCCCATGGCACCAACTTGCCCACTATGTTTCCCACCAATTTCACATGCTGACTCTTGGCCACATGTAATTTGAATTAGACCATGTAATAGCTTAAGCCATGGCTGATAGATATGAATTATTAGATGTTGAAATTTTGGCCTCCATCGCTAAGTGGATTTTTGGCCCAGATTCTTGACCCTAATCATGCTCATGGGTGGAATATCCAATATCTCTACATTATCGAATTGTATTAGCCTATCAAGGCTCTCCTTAACAAATTATTTCTAGAGAGAAATGAATCCGAGAGAGATATATCTCTCTAGATTGATGATATACAGGTTGTACATCGAGATATGTCTCTTGAGAACCAAGACATGGCCCTTTGGTTATCCTAAATTGAGGCCATGCTTTCTTATGGAAAGGGCCCAACATCACCATGCACACCAACAACTCCATTTGACGTCTCCACTTTCACATGATCAGCTCCATGGCTTATAGTTTTGTTAGCAACAATTCTATTTTGGACACTTATGTTTCTTGTCTATATGGTATACATTTACTACAATTTTGGCTAGATTATATATTTGTATTACATTAATAAAATTAATGCTACCAACATGCTCAAGATTTGGCTTGGCCATTTTTTAGTTACATGTTATTTTTTGGACAAAAGATATACTTTTTCACCAATGGTCTAGCTTCTCTAGTGTCAGACCGCCATGGAAAAAAGCTAGCTATAGATGTATATGATATATTTCACCAAGCCAGTTAACCTCTATAATTTCCAAGACTTGATACTTTGTAGTGGTGACGAAATGGAAAAACTCCAATTGCATCACTTGTATTCATGGGCTAGTCAGTACTATCATGGACTATATGATATCATATCTTTCTATCCAACCAAAAAGTAAATTTTGACCTATTAAATGACCATGTACCTGACTCTGGTCATAGTCCTTTAACGCTAACTTTTAACTTTTCCATGCACAAAATCCCCATTGAATAAATAGTGATAATCAAAGGCACCTACTTTTGACAAAATTAAAGTTGATATTTTATTAAAGGATTTAAATAATAAAATTAGATCTTGTAAGTTATATGTACAACATTCAAGACCCCTGTCATAATTTACAATCCTTTCTACTTGCAATTAAAAATTCTCTTTTGAAATGCCATGTAGGAAAAATAATAGCATAACCCTTGGTATCATAATGAATGTAGAATTGCTAGGAAGTCCATTACGTATTCTTCTAATGAGTCCTTAAAATTCAATAAGATAAACACATAGAAACCCCTAATTAAAAGCATAAAATGTATACATTAATAGAAAGAAAGAGTATATTTTCCAGCTATCTAAGATTAATCTTAAGAAGTTCAAGAGGAAAATTATGATGTGTAAAGATAAAGAAAATAATTTGATTCCCTTTAAGGACTAGAATTCTTATCTTAAAAATATTAAGAATTTCCTAACATTATCGACATTGATTCCAAGAATTCTTAAAGTGAATGAGGTTTTTTGTGGAGGAATTAGAATCTGAGCTTAAGAAAATTTCAAATGGAAAGCTAAGTACATTGAAGGATACAAAGATGAAATTTTCAAAATGGGAGAACATATTCTCCTCCCTCACATACACAACTCCTCAATTTAACAATCAATATGGGCTCCCCTCAACCTTGGAAGCAAAGCCTCATTGTACCTATTTTTGAAAACAAATATAAAAAACTTCCCTCTAATTATAGGAGCATTATGATTAGTTCCTTTTAGCCAAGCTATACAAAAGTATTCTAGAAATGAAGATTAGCACGTGGCTAGAAATCCATAAAAAGGAGCTAAAGGCTAAGATAGTTTTAAGAGATATCATTCAACTATAGACCACCTTGTTACACATAGGATCATTATGGATGAGTTATGAAACAATAAAACAAATTTCATATGTTGTTTTATTGGCTTCATATAATATTTTGATGTTGTACCTAGGAAAAAACATTGGAATAGGTTTGGAAGATAATATGGCAGGATTGCATGAGAATTTTATTGCCAATTTTAGGAATATTCAGTGTTATTTAAAATAAATTAAATTTCATATGAGGGTTAAGCAATGGTGTCCTTATCCCCCACCATTTTTGGCTTATACATTGACAATTTGGACAATTGTTTGGAAGAAGTAGGTTTTTTCAGCCCAAATCCTTTTGGTATAGTAATCATTCTTCTTCTTTATACTAATGATATTGTTGTTATGGTTAAGAGTCCCTGTGATCTTTGCAAGCAAATAGGAATCCATAAGGATTTCTGCTACAATACTTGTATGAAAATTAATATTGACAAAAAAATGTCATGATAATTAAATCCAATAAGATCATCTATGATATTTTTGTAAATGAAAAAACAAACCTCGAAGAAGTGATTTCATATAAATATCTTAGAATCGATATCTATCATAGGCTCAACCATAATTATAGCATTAAAAAAAGGTTGATTATTGATCTGGGTTTCATAAAAACTTAAGAGGTATCATTACTATATGTACAATAGGAAATGTTCTACTTAGGTTGATCTAATTTAGTGAAGTGAATTAAGATACACAAAGACCACTATGATAGAGGAAATACTTGAAATTTTTAGTAAATGGAAAACAAACCTATCTTAACATTGCAAGGAAAGAAATGCTTGAAATGGAGCATATTATATTGTAGAGAATTAAATTACATAAATGAAACCCTAATCTAATTGCATGAATGTAAATAATAGAAATAAACCCTAATATAGTTTGCATAAAGTAAATGACAAAATGAAACCCTAATCTATTTTGTAAAAGACAAATGACGTAGTGAAATCATAATTTAATTTGCAGAAAGTAAATCTATCCTATTACAAGAAATGGAAATTACTGAAGTAACTTTATTCTACTTGCAAGAAGACAAAGAAAATTCTCAAGAATTTTGAAGGTAAATCAATCTCATTCTATTTAATAAATATAAGAAGCAGTATAACCTAATTGCATGAATGAAACTACATCCATGAAAGCAAGGTGCCTAGGGGGATATCTGGTCATCTCAAATCCATATTCAAGGTTTAAATGACATTGTAGAGTGATGATAAATGAAGGACAAACTTTGGATGCAATTATGTAGGTGAAGAAATCTATGTTTTTCTATAGGGTACCTTATTTTTCTACAGGAAGCAACTGAGAGCACTTTTATGGAGTTTAGGAGAAAGTTGGAGGATAAAAAGGGAGTTTGACGGTTGTGGAAGGGTTGTGAAGGCACACTCAATGATATAACTTATGTAGGGAAGAGACGAGGTTAAAAGCTTCATGTAGCTCAGCTAGGTAGTTTTTAACATGTGGTCAGTTTGAAAAAATGAATAGTGAAGGAAAAGGTGACGAGGGAGGTGATGATAATGCATGAAAGATTATGCTAATTCAATATATGAAATAATGTATTCCATCTGCAAGAAAATTCTATGTTAAGTTGATAGAAACAAGATGATTAAGCAGTTATCAAACTACTAATTACAGAAAACAAAATGATTGTGGAAAGGATGAGTTGAATTTATAGTGGGAAATACTACTGCATAAGGAAAACTGTTTTTGGTGCTAATCATCACAAAGTTCACAACCAAGCTTCAATAAGAAACTCACTTATAAACCTACAAGGGTAATTCTTTTCTCATGAAAAGGATTTGCAGAAAATCACAACTAAACTGAGTCCATGCAAAAGAAATGTATAAAGGAAGGGGCTTGAGCACTTGGGTTGGGCCCTATTCCAAGGAGACTCAAGTCCCTTGAAGAAAAATTAGGCTTAGAACAAATAAATGTTTTTCATTAACCTAAAAAATGTTCAAAAATGCAACATGACAACTAAAATAATAGGACAAAGTTTCCTTTTATGATGATCACAATCTTTCCTCTAGAATTTGAATCCCTATTGAGTTGTTAGACTCTATTATTTATACAAATAGTGAGGGAGGGGTAGCCTCCTCTAAGGGAGGAATGCTTCCCTCCAAAACTCCTAAAAAGGTGGATTTGGTCCCTTATTGTACTCATATCCATAGAGAGGTAGTAACTGCTCATGAGCCAGTCGAGTTGTGATTAGCCTATAGCAAGAAATAAGATTTCTTGATTCACTCCTGCTGGTATCCAACGTCATTTGCACAATAAATCATCAATATATTTCAAATTTAATTTATTATGAAATAGGATATAGAAAATATCTCTTAACCTTCCTAAGAACACATTATAGCTTTAAAAAGGCATTATAAAATTCAAAAGGAAAGGTTTATACATGCCAAATGATGGTTAGATGAGGCTTAAATTATACCTATTTGGGAGGCCCAACATACCCCTGTACTGTAAATGTTTCTCATCCTTTAAGAAACCTAGTCACCTAGCTGCACCTAATTCATTCTCGTGGTGGTATCCCTAACATCCCAAGTTGTCTTAAAAGGGTTGGCCTCTTCTAAGTGAAACCCTGATTTCTTTTCAATATCAACCCATTTCTTGTGTTCCTTTGTCTAGTCCTTATTTTTTTGTCATACTAATAATAAAAGGGGATGAAATTGAGTCAAATCCACTTGACTCCCAATCTCTAGAGTATTATTTTATATAGAGGTGTTCTAGAAAAATCATTCCTCAACCTGTCTGATGCATGATATTCCTTTATTCTCAAACTGTGTGGAAAGGTATGCCACCTTCTTTGACATGCCCGCAGACTCTCATCTCCCAACACGTTGAAGGTATCTTCAAAATGGAATATTTCCTACTCTTGTTTTTCTATATAGATAGTTTCCATCTTTGGAACTTTTTCTATAAGTTTGTGGTTAACAGTGATGAGACGAGGGCCTTGTAGTTCTACCCTAATCCATAGAGGATCTTCCACCTCTTTGGCCATGATTTTATTTACTTATTCTATTATGGTCTCTTCATGGGTCATCCAGGAATATAAGGCCATCAATTTAACATCACTTAGCAAAGGGTTGGGGTCCCACACATTCATATTAGGAAATATTAAATTGCACATATAAAATTATGACATCTTAGCCTTCTTTAATGCTACACCTAAGGAAAAAATCAATGAATTTTCTAATGTCTTGGAAAGGAAGGGAGCCTTTTTAGGCCAATTCTCTAATGTGAAATTAACACCATTAGTATTTGAGAAACAGTGAGTATGTTTTTTATGGATGTCTACAGTCACTATGGCTTCCATCGACAAACTAGCCATGGTGACAAGTTGTTCCTCCTTTTCTTGTAGATGGACCTTCAACTTTTTATTCTCCTTTTGCAGGTAGTCCCTTATATTAGATTCCTTGAAGATGAGGTATGTCATATCTTCCCCCATTCTCTTCATTTTCTCCTCTATAATACCCACATCTTCAAATTTTGCAAATTGCATCCGTTAGTGGGTCCTACCCCTCTCCTTTTATAATTCAAGGAATAGTCGGACTACAAAGTGGGTAGGGAGTATCATTCCTTCCTCAATCTAGTCATAGTAAAATCTGAGGTCTAATTGGGGGTTTAGCTCCTATAATTTTGTATTTTGTTCCTATATCCCTACAGTCCCTTCCTATAGTTGTTATGTCTCTTCTTGTAGCTACCAATTTCTTCTTTTAGTTGCATAATTTCTTCCTATATCTCTACACGTCCTTCCTATAACTTCTTTGTTATTTGCTATAGATTTACATGCCCCTATAATGTTATAGGCCATTCTTGTAGCTTGATGAATTGTCTTGGAATCTTGGTTTCCTTGGTACCCAACCTTTTTTATCAAATTTATGGTCATTTTCCTTTTACTTTCATGGTGGTTATTTCCTATGTTTGTTTCTTTTCTTTCTTGAATTCCTACTCCCAATGGCTGACTAATTCTTTAATAGTGATGGGATTTGAAGAAGGTGGTTGAGGCTTCCCCTGTCTTATCCCATTGTTTTCCCTCCTTTTGAAGTATTCTGGGCCTTGACTTGGTCTCCTTCCCTTAGGTTTCATTGGGGTAATCAAGGTTTCGAAGGTGGCAATAATTTCCTCTTCTATGTTCCCCTCTGGAGTGCATTCTCTCTCCTCCATTCTCCTTTTATTCGGTGGCCTGGGTGATTCTCTAGTGGCCTCTTGGGTCTTTAGTACTTCTAATTATAATACATTACACTTGACTAACTCCTCTTTAGGCACTTTTGTCTCTATTTCTAACTCATTTTGTGTCTTTGTCTTCTCTTCTTCCATCTCCACTTCTTTTAATTGTCCTTTTTATTATTCTTATTTAATTCCAGCTTCCTCTTCCCCAATTTCCCATTTTGTTGTTGCTCCTTCTAGTTCTAGCTAAACTTGGGCTTGGGTCTTTAGGAAGGCCTCTTTATCCATATCTACAAAATCATCCGAAGGCATAGGGTTTTGGACACCCTCTAAACCATCCATGAGTTTTTCAATTTTATCATCCCATGGTGTGCTAAGTATCAGTTCTTTCCTCCTTTTACCCATAGGCTCATTCCTTGATTGACTGAAGAAGGAAATTAGGTATGCTTAGATTTTCTTAGATAGGAAAGTCCTTTTGGAATCTGAGCTGATAGAGCAACCTACATTGGTATCAATACACAATACCGAGTCTACCTTCACATGAGATATATTTTATGACATGGTAGGCTACTTCGTTACAAGTATAGGGAAAAATCTCCCTTATTATTTCATTCTTATCTTATATGGGTTGCTCTTCTTAATAAGTTTTTCTTTGTTGTAATTGCCTCAGTTCTTTCCTCTTTTCTCCATCTTACCCCCATGGGAAGAGTGGTGACCCTAGTAACAACTTCCTCAGTTAAGTAAACGATGATGCCTCTAACTACAATTATGGCATCATGTCCCTCTAGTTGTTGGAGGTTCAAGGAAAATTCTTGGATAATTTCATCATCAAAGCCCCTAAATTTTGTGAAAAACCCTAAGCACTGATGATTTGAAAAAATGTTCTTGGAATCAGGGTGCTCATGAATTCTTGAGGGGTATGTGGGTTCTCTTCAGTTGTCTCCTTCCCCCATGGTTTCATTTTTTTTTTTTTTTTTCTACTAAAGTGGGATAGGAAATTTTCCTTTTATACTATAGGATTTTGAAAATTTATGTGCAGTGGAGGTTATTAAGTCAAAGGAAAAATGGAAAATCTATTTTATAATGTTGAGGAGAGCGAAAAATTCAAAATGCAACTCAAGACACCTTACTCCTTCATCCTATTATGTTCATCACAAGAATACTTAATAGTTCATCTTTCGTCATCACTGAAATTAAAGTTGTGGCAATTAAAGGGTATTATTCTAAGAATTGGAAGGGTTCTTCAAGTCCTTATACCAAATTATGGAAAAGATAATTCAAACTTACCCCTTTCCTAATGATTCTCCTTGATTCCTTCGGATTGGATGGAAATAATGTCCAAAATCGAGCTTCATATGGCACCCTATAACTTTCTTGTCGTAATGGTGTGCAGGTCCTATAGCTTCTTGTAACAGTCCGTGAAAGAAATATCTTAGCTATGTCATTTTCCTATAGTAGTGGAAGGCCTCCCTTATATTTAAAATACACTTTTTCATGCAAAATGAAGTTCATGGTTCCAACTTATGTGATTAGTGGTTGAGGTCAGGGAAAATTTTCAGAACCCCCCCTAAATTTACATGTATAATAAATGGGCGAATATCCGTGGTATATAGGAAAAATCGAAGGCGATTTTATCAATAATATGATATGTATATATAATTTTTTGGCGAGTATCTCACCAGGCATGGCGAATATTTTACTCAATTATAAAATCTTGTGTTTATTGAATACACAAATGAAATCATTGCATTCCTTGTAAATA